>WEDG01015098.1:0-38211 GCA_017591395.1 Schistocephalus solidus | reverse complement strand
GGTTGGACATCTTCGGACGCAATGCCCCAACAATCCGACAATTCCAATTTCTACGTCAAATTCTGCCAACCCTCCTTCTGATTCCCCACCCGCACTCCTGGCATCAATTCCATTACACCCACCATCATAGAGACCACATCCCAATACACATCACGTGTTACCCCCACCACCACATCCACCACCGCCTTTCGCCACCGCCGCCGAGGTGCCGCCGTCACCACCAGCGATGGGGACTTTCTCCTAAATTGTCCTCTATTCGAACGCTTATTTACATCACGCATCGGCCTTGTCGGTCACTTGCAAATCCATCGTACAGAGACTGGTGAACCAGTGCCTGGAGCATCAACACACAGCACAGATCGCTGCCTTCACTGCTCTCACTTTCCTTGCGCATTCACTCATCGCATGGGTCTATTCGGTCATATGCGCATCCATGACAGCGGAATGCACCACAATGCCGACAACACTGATACCCATGCACACCCTCCGCTCCTGCCATACTTACCGCTACTGCCACCCCAACTTCCATGAATGATATCCCCCCAGCCTCTACTGATTTTCCTGCCCCCACTGTACCCGCAACTTCAACTCACCTATCGGCCTGGTAAGTCACCTGCGAATCCATCGCACGGAGGCTGGTGAACCAGTGCCTGGGGCTCCGACATACAGTCGACGCGCCCATCTCCACTGCCCTCACTGCTCCCGCATATTTACACACCGCATGGGCCTAATAGGGCACATACGCCTCCACGACAACCTGCGGTAAACCACCAGAGGCTAAGCTACATCAGCGCACACTACCTTCACCAATACATAGAAAATACCCTCACCATCATCACGGACCTGAGTATATCATGGTTTCCTATAAATTTTGGCTTGGAAGGCTGGCAATCTGACGCTTACACCAGACCACGCCGTCGGCCCAGTGTATGTGCTGTGTGTGTCGAGTGGCTGACCAGTGGACTGGGAGTCATACGGCGATGGCTCCTCCATATCCCCTGATTTAGTGAATCCTGGTGTGTGGGTTATTGGGGCCAGGTCGTGCTGTGGCGCGCGAAGCCGGGTACGCCGACCCGTCAGCCAATGCGCGCACTCCCACATCAGACAACTCACTGGTTCGGACGGTGTTCTGATTGTGGGGGTGGGGGAGAGAGTGAGGTCGACAGCTCAGTGCATTATCCTCACTATAAACAATCTGACGCACTTGAAACTATCACGGTGCGCTAAAAGCCGTGGCTTGGAAGGTTGCCAACTGACTGGACTACTCGGACCGCGTGGTGAGCCCAATGTGTGTTTCGTGGGAAGTGGCTGACTGGCAGACCGAGAGTCAGGCTGCAATCGCTCCTTCATACTATGGCCTTCATGGCATTCCCACTCCGTGGGATCCGAGCCAGGTTTCGTGGTACACCTAGGGGCGGCTCCGGCCGCGCCAGCCACATGCGCCCTCTACCATCTCCGGTTTTCTTGACTCTGTCATGACACCAGGCTCAGGTTGGAGAGGAGAGAGTGCGGTAGATGCAGCGCAAGGCTACTATCACTTAAACTAAATCACGCGCAAATCACCGTCCCTGCACCACGTGGTGTTGAGCATACGGTGGACCTCGTCGTAATCGACGGTCGAACTGTCGGGTGTGGGGGGAAGATGTGCCTCCTAAACCGGCCGCATGGTAGATGCCCTGGACCAACACGGTGGCCAACTTAGTATGTGACAGGCGTTATGATTCTGGGATGCGGTCCCAAAGCGAACGCCGAACATGGGCACTCGTAGATGCAGGCTCATGCCACACCACTGACTGTTGTCATTTTATGACTATTGTAGGATATGATTTATCTGCGCCCGGCCCCGCCTTCAGTCTTCTTGACAAGGTCTTTACACTGGGCACAGGCGAGTAAGGGAAGAGAGACTGTGTTAGATGCAGTGCAATTCTATTATCACTTAAAACTAATTTGCGCACAAGTCAACATCCCTGCACCACCACGCTGTGGAGCATACGGTGTGCATCTCCGGACTACGACGGTCGAACTGTCGTGTGGGGGGTTGTAATGCTTAGTCATACTCATCGTTTCCACGCTGCCTGCATGGCGGAGTCGGCGTGTTGAGGAAGTTGGAGCGTGGAGCGGAGGGAGCGAGGAATTCGTTGTGGCGATGTCCATGCGTCGAATACGCGAAATGCGTGTGACCGTTGTCACTTTTTAATATCCAGGCAAGCATGTGTTCGCGTACTCTCTTCGCTAGACGCCTCGTTGTTCGGCCAATATATCCTGCTCCACAGGAGCTGGTAAATGAATAAATAAACATCGACGTGGTCTGCAACGGTAGTCGGTCTTTACGTCCCAGTTGTACGAGGAGGGAGTTTGCGAAGAATACGCGCAAGTTCACCGCTGGGAGTGCACTAGTGATAGCCTTACTTAAACGTCGTCTTACTAATTCACTGGCTGCGTCTCCTAGAAAAGATTGTCTTAAAAATAAGTCTTTCTTTTCTGCAGTGGCCATAGCAGGCTTTGCGGTTCGCTCCTTAATATTCCGGAGGAGGAGCCTTTCTGGATAACCGTTTTCACACAATCTATTCTCTAGCTGCTGGAGCTCTGTGTCAACCATTTCAGGAGAGCAGATGCGTCGCACTCTGTTCACCAATCCCTTGACAAAATTTCGTTTTAGATTAAGGGGAACAAATCTGTGAAAGTTACTGTATTGTCCTGTCCAGGTTTTCTTTCGGATAGGTCTCTCTTCTCGTCTGTGCATAAGAACGTCGAGGAACGTGATTTCTTTGTTTGCTCCAGTCGCTGCAGAAAAATTTAGTGAGCGCTGTGCCTTGTTAAACGTTTGAACTAGCCCATCGATATCGGTAGTACTGCTTGATACGCAAAAGATATCGTCTACTTATCGAGCATAGAAACCAAGGTCCTTGATAGTATCCTTGAGGTACGTTTGCTCGACCTTGCCCATGAAGACGTTTGCGAAAAATGGTCCGAGCGGTGAGCCCATCGCCATCCCATCTATTTGCCTGTAGAGTTGCCCGTTGAAGAGAAACTGGACGTTTTGTGGGAATCGCTTGGCTAACGACCTACCCGTTTATCGCTTCGACTTTAGCGCAGGTGTATTTCCTCTTACTTGTCGATCTACCCCTATAATGCAAGCCGAAATGGACCAAAAGTCGGCATTTTTGGGTTTTTTAAAGACAGGCAAAAAGGGAGATGTTTTTTACAGTAAACTCACGCGCTTTGCCTGGTTGAGACAACTGATTGGGACCTGAAGTGAGACCTGATAATGCAGTCCTAAGCGCTGCTCAGCTGACAAGGAATTGGCCCGTTCAGTAAGCATGACAGCCTGCACTAGTCGATCACGCACGTCCTCAAAGTCATGCGCATTTTCGGAAACTCTAAAACAGACAAAAGGACGGGGCATGCAAGGTTTTCTTCGATGCGAGAAAACAGCGTGGACCAGAAGACAAATGAGACTGTCAAATGTATCTAAGCTGAGTTCTGTGAAAGGGATTTCATGTATATACTGAAATACCTGAGTAGTGTCTTCACCTGCTCAATTTTCCACCAACTAAAATCTCAAAAGTTCTTTATCGTTTAAAGTTCCATCTTGGAGAGTACACCTCCGATCACGCAATATACGGGTCTTACCCGAGGTGCAAGCACAGCTCGTACACTAATTGGCTGTCATCACTGTGCACGCGTGCTCAGTCATTTGCCCAGAGGGAGCTTATGGGAAGTTTACAGATGCTGTCGGCCGTATCGTTTGAGCGCCCCTGTGAAGTAATCTTACAATAACAATGCCCAAAATGCAGATTTATTAGAAAGTAGCTGGATAATCACTTGACATCGGGAGGACCCATCGGGCAGAAAAAAACTATTTTTCCGATCGTTGTCCTTTTTGTAAACTGCATTTAACTAATAGGATCATAAACATGCTCTAACGCTAAATGTAGGTGCGATATCCAAAAACGCCTATCGAATTTACATAGACTGCCAGTTTACGAACCTGGATTGATCAAGCCGACAGGGCATGAATCGCGCGTATTTTCGGCAGAATTCAGAGAAGGCGAAAATAATTGTTCAGGTTGTTAGACACCGGAAGACAGTTTAGGGTAGGAAAAAAAAGTCAAAATTCACCTGTGCCAGCGTAGTAAATCGGGGGGGGGGGGGAGGGGAGGGGGGCTAGACGCACTTCCTCTCAAATGGGTTTGCTTTTAAAGAATTGTTGAGTAAGATTTGCGCAACTGTCCCCGGGTGGTGGAAGAGCTGGCCCTCCTGCTTAGATTGTTTTAAAATCGTTTCTTGAACAGGCGGTACGGAATTTTAGATTGAAGCATGCCCATTTGCAGTCTGGTGGCAGCGACCGCACGATAAATGTGTTCTGTGCAATTATGAGATAGACTCCCCAGCTGCTCAACAGCTAAAGCCCATTAACCACGATCTGCATAAAAAGGGAATGGGCTGAGTTTGTGATGAACCTCGGCTTTGTACTAAAAGATCTTCATGTCTGACATGCATATTCAAATAAGAAAACTGATATTCAAATAATTTCTCACGGTAGCATCAGATTTATTTAAAATTTCCAGATAAGGTGACCAAACACTACTTTAGGTATAAATTTATTAGATTCTAGGGGAGGAGACAAAGTGAGTGGTTATACTTTGATTGGTTTTGGGTTGGTGAAAAAGGCTGATTTCTTTGGAAAAGAACAATGCCGTTACCGACACTATAACTTCCCTAGTTGACTCTTTTTAGCCAAATAAATAGAATGAAACAAAATCCTTTTTCTCACCGCTTTTAAAATAGTTGTTGAAGTTTTTCTGAGGTGGCAGTTTAAACTAGTACTATTACTATGCAAACTTGACTTGAGCAGGTATTTAGCTGATATCCCACCTCTACAATCACCGAAACGCGTGAAAAATATAATTGAAAATCTTCCACCTAATTTAAGTATAATTTACTTTGAAGAATCACAAGCAGGATTCGTGGCGTCTGGAGTAGAAATCGAAGGCGAAAGCGCATGATTGGTTTGGCCTGCGAACTGAGATGGAGTTAATGGAGGTGGTCGCTGTCGCTGCTGAGAGTGTGGTTCTGAAAAGAGGTAATAGCGGTCAGAAGACACCTTCAGTAAATCCTGATTTTTCAGTGTTGTGTTTATTAAATCCCCAATGCACCGAATAAGAGCCTGATGCTCTTTCCACAGCAAAACTCATTGTGGTCTCAAAGGGTAGAATTCGGTGAGAAGACGGCTCTGGAGTGGGCCAGAAAGGGTTATGATCCAGAAATGAAAATTACTGACTAAGTTGCATTCTGTCCAGTTTTAGTCTTCCTTCTCGAAATTGACGCTTAACAGTTTGATCTGACCACAGGAGGTTTTGCATATGCCCTGCAATTGTGGCCACGTAATGACGGGCAGTGAATAATCGGGAAGTGTTACTGACGCACACACAAAGAGAGAGAGAGAGACCGAAGTGGTAATACATACTATTTGAGGTAAACGTCCACCAGAAGCACCTAAGGTGCGACATCGAATCTTTTTGGTCGCTGAAACTAGCTCTCAGCTCTTTTCTACCGGAAGCTGGTCTATGTCTGTCTGACGACGGTACCTAGGCCAGAAATGCACATAAGAGGCTGTCTTATGCCTTTGCTGGTGAGTCAGTACTCTGACAACTGCTGTCAGAACTATCCAGCGTTACTGCTGCTACTACCTATTGCATCTTAAGTTGCAGAGGTGCCCAAAGAAGTCAAAGGCTCAATGTGAATCAAGCGAAAAAAGTATGCTGTGAAGTTGACCGTGCTGACATCGACAAACCTCTGAGGTTACGAATACGCTAATCTTACTTTTTACTGTATGATTAATTGTCTGGGGGAATCATAATTCGTATCCTAACTGCGGACACTGAAGTTCGCAAGCCCGACCTGTTTCTTACGGGTGGCCATGCTATGAGCCACGAACACTCGCTTCTAGAAAATTAAAGTAAAAAGAAGTTTTAAATGTCGATTTGCGGTTCGGCTTGTATGATTGCTGAGGTCGCTTCCAGAACCGACTGGAATGAAAGTCTACTTGAAAAACCGCTTGTGAACCCCAAGATCAACAGCTGGGCAATTGTCCAGGTTAACGCAAATGATAAAGTAAGTAATAATTAGTTCACTTAGCTCATAAGCATCACAGCAACTAAACTGCTAGCAACGATGCTCTTATTCCCATGAGTATAGTTTTTATTTTAAAGATGTCTTTATAGAACTTGGTATTCTCATAAAGGTTGATTTATTTACACAACATAGGGATATAAAGCGACATTACAGGCAATGGCTTCAATAAGTGATATACGGCTTGCACTCTTCATCCTGGAGGGTAATATATTTGGCAATTTTTTGAAATCTTTGTCCGGCCTGATTTTATTTGCGTAGCATGCGCTTCGAGTTCCTTGCTGAAGAATTGGACGCTATTTTTCAAAGGGAGTCCAGAGTTGCACTACCCCAACTAAACCCCAAGATAAAAAAATTAATGCCTGCACCATCTATGTTGGGACAAAATAGAAATGACTTTCTATGGCTGAAAGGACCGGACGTTGACGTTGAGTATGAGCCATTTTCAGGTAGAACTGAGGTGCAGCACGTGTGAATTGGGGGGAAGCTATAAGGGACTGATTTTTCGAACAAAAAATTGCTCTGCGTTCCTCGGAGAATTTCGGGATAGCAGAACACACCCTGTCCTAGTGGTCGAAGCCGAAACCGCAGATCTCTTCAAGTAGCGTCCTTATAATCACCGACCTTAGAGTGCGGCTCAAGTGTGCGAATGAACCGTGTACCAAGTGATGCATTTATTGAATGCCGAAGCAGTAAACGGCCAAGCCTATTTTGATAACATGTAATGTAGAAAATGTCCACAAAAACCCCTTAGGCCGTAAATTTAATTTTTTCTTAAAAGAGCTAGGGAAAGTTTGCTCTTGAACTCAAAACCACTGCCCTGACAGTCCACATATACTGGCCTCTATTGGCCTAACCAATCCAGGGACAGATGTGTTCGTTAGCTAGGCTGTGTGGAGTTTGATTGGTCAAGAGCAAAGCCCTGCAACCTGTGGATCGATTCGTGGCCGCATTCACCTATCCGTTCCGCCCCCCTTCCCGCAGGAGTTTTTCCGCCTAACCCAATGATCCTCGCTAGCTCAATGTCGGTCGTCTTATGTTTAAGAGTTTGAGTACATCTGAAACAACGGAACTCCTCGTCGAGAAACGTTTTATGCTCGTATAACTTCTTTTACACTTTTTTGAAGGTTTACCTGTATAATAGTGTGCGTCTTCAGTTCAAGGAATGTACGAAAGAAAGTAGGCTAATAGGACTGATCTTTGGTAACTGGTGCGCACGACACGATTGTGCACTGAGGCCATTGCTCAATACTAGAATATAACCTTTAATTTCTTGTAATTGTCGCCCTTTTTGGTCACTCGTGCTTGCACATACAACTGGTGACTCAGGTATTGATCGCGTATTCCTGAGTGCGTTGATGTGCGGTTAGCTTAAAAGCTGGCTCGCACGTGGGGATTTGCTATATATAATTCTGATTCAGTATTTAGTTACTTAAGGTAATCCTCCCTTCGCGTTGTTCCCATTGGCATCGGGACGATAGAATTGGCCAATCTCTGTTGGGGATCGCAATAGCTTAGTCCACCTCTCGGCAGCACAAAAATGCTTCCAGTCCTCTTTTGCATGTCTTATAAAGACGTTTCTATGCTTAATATCGATAAATCACCCTTTGAACTTTATACTTTGAAGTCTGACGCTTCTAGCAGATTTCGAAATGCTCTACTTTTAATCTACGATATTCTCGTCAACTTGTCTATACTGGGTTATGGAAACTCCTAACCTCGAGGTCGTATTTGTTTGCCCCATACAATGAAAATATTTAATGGTTTAGCCCTAAAATGTTGCAGTTTTAGGAAAGAGGAGAATGCTAGCGGTCTTGTAACCCGCTGAGCTCATGCAAACCGGTGGTGATGGGGCTGGCACGCCGTGTCTATTCGCACCCAACCACGCGAGCATAGACTCATGCACAAAGCGCACATGATGATTCAGACCTCTAGTCAGCTGCGAAGGTTCCCGTAATTCTCACAGAATTCATAGCCCTTAGTGAAGGTCGTTGCGACTGGAGCTCTCGTCTGCGAAAACATGTGAAAATTTACGCAGGTGAACTGAGAATAACAGTAGTCACACGCGCTCAAGAGGGCGACTAACCTTCGTCATAAAAATGACTGGCGGTCAGTGTGACTCACCTGGGATTTTGCTTGAGGGCACCACTGATGCGAGCATTTCAGACGAGCAGGTATGAATTTGGGTGTAGAGAAGTGTATGAGGCGGCCGGAGTTTCAACCTTGGTCATACTCTCTGTCAACCAGCCAGTCAGTCACACCGTCAATCAACAAACCTGCCTGGAATCAAAAACCAGCGCGCAGCGAAATCAAACCTAGTTCTCACCAGTGTCTCTTCGTCAGTCAGCCTCCATTGGGATGCACCGGTTGCTCCTTCACACAGAACCTGGCACGTGCATAGAAACCGGGCTTTGACTGGAGCCCGAACGTCTGATGAGGTTTCAATCAACCAGTGTAGTTATTTTGCGCTCACACATGGAGCCCTGTGAAATCACCGCCAGGTCTGCAATACTGGGCATGACTGCTGTAACCTCCGACTGACGGTGCCTGTACGGATTCGAAAGCCCAACAGACGGGAAAATCACAACGGTGTTCCATCAGTCCTTTTCATTCTTACTTTATAAGCTACTGGGGAACCAATGTTCATCTCTCGACTTACGCAGACCAATTGGACTTTCCGCAACTGCCTGAGGGCCTGATGTGGACAGAAGTTCGGGTTAGCGCTGTGGCTGCTGTCTCAACGGTTAAAACTGATGTGGGACCGTTGCTGTTTAATTTCCTCCCATATTAAACCCTAATTTGAAGTAAAAAAGTGTAGCCTAAGGTCTATCGGAACAGATCGAAAGTTGATGTGAATATTTGGACTGAGGCCCATAAAGGCACAGCGGTACAGTGAATCTTTTCCGAGGAAATCAAGGTAAGGATGTCTTGTTTGGCCGCCTAAACAGGACACGGGAATAGAGTAAAGGTTAGAGTTGGGGTTATGATCATGACCAGGCTAAGGGTTAAGTTTTTCATCGTCTTAACTGTATGGCCACGGTTAAGATTAAGGATACAGTTAAGTTTTATGTTAGGGTCCGTGTTAGCGTTAAGATACGGGTATACTTAACCTTCCTCAAATTTACTGTAAGACCATCTTTTTTAAGTAGGGTGGGGCGGTTTCTATCCCCATGCTCTGTCTAGGCGGCCACAAAAGACAACTCTACCATGGTTTTTTTACCATAGGAGAAGATAACCGTTCTTAATCCCTTTTCTTGTTAATTCGGCCAAATTAGGTCATGCCAGTATCGTCTACCAGATAAATTTTAGCAGGCTCAAGTTGTGCGTAATTCCACGTTACTAGCTCTCATGCATCAATTCAAAGCCTGGAGACTGAGATTGAAATAGACTCGCCACGACATGGACGATATTCGTCTATGGGTATTCTGCATGAATTAATCTGTCACCTTAACCTAGTCCTCCAGAGATGGCCATAGGCCTTCAGCTAATTGATAAAAAAAGACTCGCTTGTGTGTCTAATACGTTGTCCAAATCGGATCTCTTTAGCGAAAGGCGGCTCATCAGGTAGCGAAGACCACAATTATTCGTTCATTTATCCTGATCAGAGTCAGTCAGCTTTCAGAAGAACTTTATGATAGATAGGCGTAAGGTTAAACAAGAAGTGTGCCTGAAGTGCTACTTGAAAATTGCTGGTAAAAACTGACTTAATTGGCGTCAGTAGCCAGCGATAGCTGAGCCTACGTGGGAATGACCTGAGAATTGAACCCGAATCAGTTAGTTATTAAATCTTTGGTTTAAGGGTTCTACACTAAAGCCTCTCACTGGGCGTTATTGCAACTTTTAGGAGAATCGTATTTACTACAACAACTTCACTTACTATATTGTGAGTTGACATATCAGTAGCTCTTTTCTATCGCCAAATTAAAGTAAAACGCTCTAACACTTAAGGCACGGGCTCATTGTCTTGCCGGTTTAGATCGGGAATATTGACTTGCATCCGTTGATGAATGCTCACCGATCGCTAGAGGAATTCACTCGCCCCGTTCTACTTCGGGGCTCACTCTCAAGCTCCGCCAGCAGCTGCACAGTGGCTAGTGATCGAATAGGCAGATGAATATTGCCGGCAATAATAAGCTTGACCATTAATCGGGACGCGAAACGAAAGAAAAAACAGTGCAGAGACCCATGACCCATGCACAGACCTAGGACCCATCTCACAGACCGAGTCTGTGAGATGGGTCATAGGCACTTCATTGGACGGATGTTCGCCGGTACCTTGCCATCTGGCATCGTCTGTCGCTGTGAGTGTTATGCCATCGACACCCTCTCTATTTTCGTATCTTGGTGGTGGGGGCCTAATAGTTGCTTGGTTTTTTGTGTCATCTGTCGCCTATTCCGCTCTGGTTTCCTTTAAGTGGGTAATGGATATGTGGCTCATATTTTGAGCGCGTAGTGCCGGTTAGTTAAGAGGCCTCAAGGGTTAAAAACGTCACTATGAGGCACTTGCACGTATACTTTGAAAGCGCATTCCGCTTATAGTGGTTCAACTCAGTGCATCAGTTAATCAAATATTCAATGCGTTATTGCTATCCGTTTAACAAAATCAGAATTGACTTGGATACAAGATTTTTCTTCAATTTACGAAAGTCTCCTAACGCTAATAAAACTTTAGCAAACTGAGCTAAAGTGCTTTATAGATCCTATATTAGCGGCTAGCCACATGCAGCGCTCTGATCATACGTGAACAAAGTCATCAGTTGGTTCTCTCAGAACAAGGCGTAAGACCATTCTGATGTTACCTCGTTACTCTTGACGCCCACCAAGGGCGACGCGAGAATCATCATTACCCGGTCAGGAAATTACGATTCACAGTATTGCAAAGCTTCGTCGCGTCGTCTATATTTCCTTATTTGGTAAATTACGTAGAATTCAAAATTTTATACATTCAGTTGATTCATAGGCAGCGTGCACAATGTATAGGTACATTAAGCTCAACCACTACCTCAACTTTACTTGTCGTTCGGAGCGCTTTCGAAGTTTGTCAGAAGCGCTATCACGCGCGAAGATATACATGTTATTAATTAACTCAGTTGCTGTAGTATGCATACAAGTGCAGTGACTAGAACAAACATGAAAGGTTTTCGTGCAATCTCCTTAAGGAGTCTTTCTCATAAGTTAAGGAGCGATGTCTAGGAATGCACAGAAGGTATTTTTATATACATGGACTGCATCTGGCATCCCGAATAGGGTTATTTTGGATGGGTGAATCAGGAATGCTTTTCACCTTTAAGTGCAGCCAATAATGACGTCCAGAATCGAATCTGAGTAGGTTTCTCGCATTTAAATGCTCACCGCCAAGGTAAACTGTCGTAAAAGTACTAGGACATTGGAGATTTATAGATTGTTTAAATCTGCATGTGATTTAAAACCCATGTAGAGGCAGTAAATCATTCTCATTCGTCCCAGGCGAGCAATTTCGGATGACAAATAAATAATCACCTCTGCGAGTGGAGTGTTTTTGATTACATTTTTTGAAGTAATAGCACACTTGGTAGATGAAGGGAAGAAAGGTCTTGGTTAAAAGAACAATTTTTATAAGGTAGATTTTGCAAGTAGAAATTACCACTCTTTCCTCGGAAACTCCCCCGAGAACGAGAGCGTAGATCAAGGGTTTGCTGTCTTCCAAGCTAAATAATAAAAATAAACAAATAAATGTTTTATGGCCACTTAATTCTTCACGCCGACTTACTGTTCCTGCTAACAGGAATGCATAGTAGACAGGGAGAACACTTGCAGACTAGATCGACTACTCCTAACTGAATGCGAGGGATTAAAGAACAAATCCAACGAACAGTTGAAGTATTCAGTTGGTCATCTTCAAACATAGATGAAAAGGTTGAGAGTAGATTCTTATGAAGGCGAGTTATTCAAATATTAAGTCTATACGTAGGACAGATCCTTTCAGATACAAAGCTGGCAGCAGCGAGTGGTGAATTATGGTATCTACCCTGGGTGCTTGTTCCGTTTTTTTTTCCAAGATTGCAGCAGGTTTTTAACTTTTACATACTATACTCCAATTATATGAAATTTATTACAGCAAAATCCGTTTGATTTACGTTTTTAATGATAAATAGCAGGTAATAATTAAAACATCGCCAGAGTAAAGCATAATTACAAGTAACTACAGACTATTTATTAGGTAAGAAATTTAAAAATGTTTTGAAGAAACTTCATGAATTTTTATTCAGAAAGTCATGTAGAAAGTCCTCGGAGTAAAGAACTAAAACAAGATAGTCAGTTTAAGCTATTTTTTTGCAGTCCCATATGAGGCGGTCGCATGTAAAATTAATTTTATATTCCACGGCTAAACCTTTGAACTGTCATTATACGTCCTGGATCAAAGTTCTCTCGCGAATTCTAATTCTGCAACTAGTTATTTAAGCAGTTAACCAATCAGGTGTGTCTGATGTCACATTCTTCTCCAGTCTTATCTTCTTGTCTTCTGGAAACTTTTTTGTCAACGAATTCATCCGTAGCTTACGAATAAGTTTAATCTTAGCATACACATTACTGCGCTAACTCCACAGAGGTTTTATTCTATATAGCGGCATCGTGCGAGGCGGAAAATTATTTTTTTCCAGTTTGTCTCCTATTTTCTGTAGATAAATCTTTCAACTCAAGTGCCTGAAACGCAGCGCATTTAATTATTTGTATAGAGTGTCGCTTAGCTGCGTGCCGCCCATAGTTTCAAATGCTGCACCGTTCCGTCCACAAGATTCTTGCCAGAATTTCTGCTTTCGTCGATATTGCAGACCACATAACCACTAATTCTTCGGGAACACTCGCGAAAACTCAACCCAAAAATCCGACTGAACTTACTTTTAAGTCTACTTATATTTTTGCAGTATTAGTAGCGCGGTGGATTTTTCCCAGACTCGGAAATCCCATCTAACGTACATCGTTTTTAATAAAACTATCGACAAGAAAAATAGAAATTTAAATAGGTTCCCATTAACCTTTCCAGGCAATTAAGTGATATAAAGCTCTTGTGCGGTGGAAGAGGGGATGGAAAGAGGGGGTGGAAGAGGGGGGTCATGTCCTTCGTCGTTTGGAGACCGATTCCGCTTCAAACCTCCGTTTTGAAGAACAATAAGTGTATAACTTAAAGAGGACAGGTAACAAAACTGCAGGGGGTAATTCTGCCTGTCTAAAAAAGACAAATGTTTGCTTAGCAGTATGCTGAATACCAGTTTCTCTTGATCATAACACACCTAGTTGTTGGTGTCTGAAGAAACTTGTTGTTTTAATGCCAAAAGCCCCGTTCTTCCCAAAGCTTCGTTTGAGGTGCCAGTTGAACTGAAAACGAGTGCACTAGTGGCTCAGGTACGGGTACCTCTGTCTAGACAGCCTGTTGACAGATAATGCTTCATTTACCACAAACGCATCGATCTTCTACCGATAACAGAATGGGCCTTATTCGTTAACGCACTGACAGCACAGGCACTAGTTAATGGATTTCAGCTCAAATGTCCCTATCAGCTTTCGGACTGATCCTGAAAAGTTTCATTCCCAAGGATTTATTTCAACTTCATGCGTTACCTTCCTCTGGTAAAAAATGTTTTGGTGAAGCAGGAGTCACGATCACGGGAACAAGAGCTTAATAAGCCTGAAATTTTGGATTCTTACTCGAATCAATCATCGGTCGCAGAGGCTTTCAGTTCAGTTCAGTTTATTAAGGGTATTGTATTGCCTAGGTTTTGCAGCATTTATAGGTTGTACTTGTAAGGCCACTACGTTCGTATCATAATTCGCAGCTCCGGAGTGCATCGCAGATAATGCACGTGTTGTGATGCGCTCGTGATGCACTTGGGAGCTGCGAATTATGATAGGCATGTACTGGCCTTGCAACTGTATCATATAAATGCTGCAAAACTTGGGCAGTCCAATACCCTTATCTGACTGCGTCTCTTCTGATGAATTCGAGGGAGAATCCGAAACGTCAGACTAGTTAATCTCTTGTTCCAGTGATCGTGGCTCTGTCTTCGCGACTTCTTCCTGCAACTCGCCTCTTTGCTTCTATTAGCAAATGTTTTTTTGACTTTGTACTTCCTAACCTTATCTTCTAGTTTATTAAATATGCATTAAAGGACTCGAAGCGTCCAAACTATGTGTGCAAGCAACTGGTGACGTAGCTGTCTCGGCTAGCAACTTCAGAACTAACGGCGGCCGTGGCCCTCTTGCAGTCACAGTGCCGAGATAAAGAGTAAAAGCCAGTATCAACGCCTCCAAAATCGAATTTTTAGGATGCTGACCAAACGAAGAAAGTTTCAGGACTTCGGTGCAGTTCACAAGCACTGTGTCAAAAAGAGTGGAAACTAGCTCTACTTTCAGGTCAGAGCTCTTAACCTTATCAGTGAATCATAAGTGTTCCTAAGGGTCCCTTACCTTTATCGCTATTTATTTTCCTTTTCAAAACCACGCCTACACATGAGCACATTCACAAGTGTGCCATAGCGCCTACGCGCCCGTCTAGTACATTCTACTCTCGACCAGGATGCAGAACTTTGTTGGAGGTGACTCAGAGTGGGGGAGGGACTACGTCACGAACGCCTCTGCAGAAAAGTCTATGGTGAAACGCTGGTGATGGCAGGTTTCTAGAGGGCACGCCTTGCGCGGGTTCGAAGGTTACTGCTGCGCCCCGTAGTTGGCTGTGACCGTTGAGCTCTGTTAAGAGATGGGCATTTTGAGGGCAAGTGTTTTCGCTGCGCTGCCTAACGGTACGCATCGATTCAGAAGCGTGGCTAATTTCTGGGAATTTGGCTCCGGTCCTGCTGGCTGTTAAGCCTTCATATCAGAATTGTCAGTTCGACAGTCCCTAACGAGGATGTCCACTGTGTGCTCAACAGCATTATTGGGATTATTGGGATTATTGATTTGGGATTATTGGGATTATTTTACAGTGATAGCAGATTTGCGCAGCATTTGTTGAAGTCTCTCCTTTCGCACTCATATGAGCCCATAGGACCGCTGCCGCTGTGGGTGTAACAGTAGTGACCAGGATGCGAAACAGCGCAATTTTCATTAAAAAGCCCACTTTAACTCAGCATCTTCATAAAAACTCTCGATGACGGCGAGTGCGAAAAGGGAGTTCAAATCGTCAGTAGTGAAAATGCGATTTCCAGCATAAATATAAGAAATTGAGAAACATTCAACAGAGGAGACATCGAATTCTTTTGAGCTTATGGCAACGAATTTGTTCAGCCGCAGTAAAAGATTGGACAGTGTTTTATACACCTTTCCTCCTGTGGCACTTATGACGAGGGTGCACAAAGATTTATCTTCACGGACCAAGAAAACAGCAGGGACACTCACTCCCGAAAAATTCGGCTGTCAAACATCGAATTTAGGGCAGTTCTGAAGAGGTTATCATGCCCAAAAACCGGTGGACCATTTCGAGGCGGATGCACGAGCAGTAACGGGGGCTCGGCAGTAGGATCCTAAGGTACATAGATATGACAAATTTTCTGGTTTGACGCCAAACCGCGAGACGCAAGATGCCTGGCTGCCAATAGGCCTTTCAGTCAGTCGTCATATGGATCAGCCTGTGTTAGATCTAGTTTTATGTAACTCCCAGACGCGAGGCAGTTAGTTCGTGAGACAGCCGAGGTCATGTTCGCAATTGCAAAAGATTAAAGAGGACAATTCACTATTGCGTTGGATACTGATCCCTTTTCCGGCTGGTCATCCAGCAAGAGGGGGCACCTGGTTTCTGAATATGCCACCCCTCAAGGCAGTTCTGGCCAGTGGTGGCTAGCCCGAACCTTCTCATTTGACTTGGTGACTGCAATCCTTACTGCTCGAAGGCCACGTAGCCACTTCACTCTACACAACCCCGATTTCGCCTCCTCTTCGGGCAGCGTAAGTCCTTAACTTCACCGTGATCTCCCAAGGGTTGACTTAATTTCATGTATAGGTAGTTAAAGCTCTACGTTGTTGGGTCAATAGAACTTAGTACGAAAAAGGTTCAGTTAACTCACGAAAGGGAGATGCGAACTCAACAGCGTAGGCTTGGTTAAAAAAAACAAGAAATACCTACAAACAGGCTAGATTTCTTCGCGCATAGACGTGTTTGGCCAAATACATCTTATACCTAACTGACGAATCGACTACTTTGAAACATATGCAAGCAGCCATTGACTTCTCGTTCTCCAACTGTTGCCTATACACCCAAGTTTTAGGCAAAAATTAATACTGAAGCCACTCCCGGACGATTGTTGTTCTCCCCGCTTCTAGCCGCCGAAATGACTGGTTATTACACGCCCCATGAAAAACACACTAAGGAGTAGTGAGTAAAGATTGATGATATGGTCCCCTAAACAGGAAACCGTAAGAGGAAGGCACAGCCCAAGTAGTATAGGTGGTTCTGCACAAAAGTATACGAAGGATACCTGCTCCTGGTCCTAGTCGTACCACTACCTCTAACAAAAAAATTATCGTGGCCTTTGTGTGAAAAATAACCCTATCCTAAACCCTAACCTTTATCCTCAATTACCTGAACCTTAACTCTAATCTTTACCTTAACGGTAATCTTAGACCTCACCATCGTTTCACCGGAATGTAGCTTCAAGCCACCTGCATTTCGGGCAGCTCCTGTTCAGAGAGCAGTATAAGTCATCCATGCCGGGCAATGACCCCTAAACCAGTTGCGTTAGAGATTTGTTGAGAGCCCTGAACCCGTAGCAGGACGTATTCGAAGCATGCTCTTTGCGGAGTGAGAAAGAAGACTTTAGAGTAAAGTGAAATTTCCAACACACATGCGTGCGGAAGCCAAAATGGCACAGAACGGGTTATTATCGAAAGTTGCAAGATCCAGTGCTCCACTGCACGCTTCAAACAATCAACTTACTTCCGCACAAACACGGTGGTTTGACGCGCAAGTATGCTAGGGCAGTATGCCCAGATCCTAGCGCAAGTTTGCCAGTGCCTATGGCTATTAACAGCTAGAGGTATGCGAAAGTGCATTCACCGTTGGGTTAATTATATTTCTTGGAATTCCGGATTAGCCGCACCCAAGTTTGTGTTTGCTTGACTGACGACGGTTAACCAGCCAGAAATAGTTACCCCTGACATTGTCGATCTTCAGTCTTCAGTATTACTGGTTTTTATGCAACCGGTTGTGCCGATCTAAATTAAGCTTCAAGACACAAGCAGGCAAGCATGTTACGTGCTAAAGTAAAATCGATGAACGATCCCTCCTCGCTAGATTTCTTCCCGTCCATCTTGTTCAGTCTCGGCACCGCATCGCAGAAAGAATCTAGTGTGCGGCAGGGCAATTATGCCAAATCTACCGAATGAAGAGACAGTATAGGATGTCAAAATTTGTGGGAAATTGAACACCGTGCGAATTATTTCTTATCTCTGAAATGTTCAACTCCCGATGACCCTTGACTCAAGCATCGGATCTCTGTCTTGAGTGACACATTTTTGCAGCAAATGCAAAGATTGATGTAATCTCTAATCGGTTATAAGAATACTCTAGAGGATATGTTAGCGGGGCTGCTCATTGGAGCTATTGGACTCATCTCTATCTGTTTCACGAATAGAATGTCTGGTGGTACTCGAAGACCTTCGTTTCTATTTCCAGGAGTTCTTCAGTCTACATGAGGGCAGATAAAATCATATCCTAACTCACCACGATCGTGTGGAAAAAAGAGCACTAACTAACAAAGACGGAGTAAGATTGTGGGTATATTAAGTCGATTTTCTGTATGCGAGAGAAAAAGCAGAGAGCAATCAAGCAAGCATGCGGGTGCTCTATAGCTGCCGAGGCGTGATTTATGGCCATGGTGAAAACACGCGAATCTGAAGAAGGGAGGAAACCCTGGGTAGAACCGAAGAAGCGAGTCCCAGGTTGCAGAACGGATAAACCCACATCTACGAGCAATGTAAACCGAACTGACGCCAGACCGAAGGTAAGGAGCAGACGTGACCACGCCTGGCACTCCAGGCCATGCCAGAGGGGAAATGTAGGCACGAGATCAGCCAACCAATCATCGAGCACGCGCGATAACTTTGCTCATGTAGGTGGCCCAATCAATGGACACTCGAACACGACGATTCTCGCGCAAGAACTGGCCAATCCACGCCCAGCATGCCAGAAGTCAGATTTAAACGAGTTAGAAGTCGCGTTACTCGGGCTGGCGCAATAAATAGATTAAGATATTTACCGGAACCCGCCCTCCTTCCCACTCAGACATCCGTCTACGCATAACACACGAACGCAGTGGCATTGCATTTAGATTGTCTGAGCTTTCGGACACGTACAGGAGTTTATCTTCAGTAAGTATCAAAGTACAACAAAAACCGAACAGTCTTGAAGTCTGAAAATGAAGGAGCAGGGAACGGGAGGGCCAATGTCCGCGGCTGAGATTGGTTCACGCTAGTTGACTGAGAGTGGTCTCACAGTGCGATGACAGTGAGAGTCCTTAGAAAAGACCGCCCGTAAGGCCAAAAATTGTTGCAATAGGTACCTACTCTCCTAGTCGATATAGCAGGTAAACCGACTATTTATTCGAACAAGATCTGTGAAACTAAAAGCGCACTGGAACAGCAGAAACCGTTTCAAACTGTGTTGCTCTCCGATGCTGCTAACTAAGATACCAATGTGCCAACCAGAGCTCAGTGATGCAAAAAAATACTCGATTGGTTTACTGGAGCCTCTTGCTCGACAGCATTTCCCGGCAAACGAGAAAATGTCATTAAGGAAGTTATTCACTTTTGAATTTGAAAGGAAATGCAAGTTGACTGACTATGACTGGGAAAGGATGGTTACTTCACCAAGCTGATCGCTAGCTGAAACAATGAAGTAACCCTATGAGATGAAACGAAAATTATGCGGTAAATTATGCGAGAACAGTAGATCCATTCGGTCTGAAATGTTACAATGAGACAGGAATAGCACAAAATAGAACGGATCGTGACTCCGTCTAAGCACGTAGGCGGCCAACCACGTAGCACGAGTCAATTGTTACCTAGGCCCAGGCTAATCTACGTCTCAAACAGCGTCATTGAAAAATACTATCCCAGCGTCAGGTCAGGAATACCGAGATCTGAACTCAGGTTCAGTCAGCTCTTGCACTCATCGCTCTATAAGTGAAACCTTGGTGTACGTCACTCCAACTTTCCTCGACTGTTAGTCGCAGTCGACAGGCCATTAGTCAATCGCCCAACTGGTAGAGAAGTAACCTTTTATGGCAAATTGCAGTCCGGTTCTGGTTTCAGTTCTTACTGGTTTGAATAACGATTCCAACGAAAACATACGATGCCATAGAAACCGCTCGTAAAAGCTCCTTTGCTTTAGAGAAATCTGCTTGCGCAGGGCCAATGGGTTTAGAATGAGTTTAGATTTGGGGCATTTCCGCTGTCTGATTCGCATATTCAAGCTTCCTTCGCTCTCTATTATCTGCTGGAACGTGGTGTGCAAATCAGCCCTAGATAATTTTAGTGCTTTTTAGAGCTATGCCATTTTGTTGTAACTTGCATCTTCATACCCACTTGCCTATAATTTGACCGGCCTATTATGCAGACTATAGTTCACAGGCAAAAGGGATAACACCCACAAGAAACATTTGTTCTACGAAAAGCAGAATGCGTCTACTGACTGCTGGTTCATTAACTGAACAGTTGAAAGCGGCCTCGTCTAGGTGCCTGAAAGACCGAGTAGTTCATGTTAATGTCTTTTCCCTCCCGTGTAAACAGACTCAAGTTTATTATTATTATTATTATTATTATTTATTAGGTTAACCGGAGGTGAGTGCGTAGCGTTGGTGTGATTTTCCCCTCTGAAAGCCGACTGCAAAGTAATTATGGCTCACTGGACTTTAACCACTACAAAGCACTGGCTAGTTGTAGATTCCGTTTATTTTTTCACTTAACAAGAGAGCCCAACCGCCTTTGGATACGGGGAATGTGAACAGCCTCCCGTGTCTTAAGCTGTGCGCTAGAATCCACAGTCGAATGTTTTCAATCTCAGGGGTTTTCTGGCTGCGTGACTGACATCGTGGTAAGCATATTACCGCTCTGGCATGAAGCACCTATGATGATCAAGATAATAAGAATGATTATGCTGATAATTGGGATAAAGATGAGGATGAAGAATAAGAAAAAAAAGAAGAGAAGCAGTGGGGAAAGAAGAGGGGAATGGGAGTAGCGTGGGCTAGAGGGAGGGGTACGAAAGGGTCAGCAGACAACCTCGATTGGAACGGAAGGACTAAGTCTGCAAAGATGGCCTACATCGTCAGTCTACGACCGATTCATGCAAACCGCAATTCTTTGTTTGACGCCACGGCTTTTTATTGTGGCCACAACAGGACGCTTCTTAATTTCTCAAGTTTCTGATCATAAACAGCTCCCCGTATCCACTGTAATAGTGACATTGAGAAGCGGAATGTCTGCTTGGGTTTTACGAGTTGCTCGATATCCCGCAAACGGGTAACCCCCTATTATTTACCGAATTTATTGTTTCTCCGTGTATGTATAGACACTCAAATATTTTCCAACATTGCTTAATGAAATGCGAAGAGCGGTGGAAATGGAATCTCTCCTTTTTTGTTCCCCAAGGGCTGGGCATACACTCAGATACCGCAACTTGCTAAATTGTTCAACGTGCCCTTCACCTATTGGCTGCTAGTTGATTAGCACCGTTGAACTAACCACCCGGGAGAGAAACCGAGCAATCCAAGTCCTTCATCTCCCCCTGGCGCCGGCGTTGAAAAAACGAATATTTTTCAGGAAATCATGGAACGTCTGGGACAGTATGAGCGCAAAATGCTAACTGGAACTGTGCACCTTAAAATTTAGTGCAACAGAAAGCATGACCTCCAAGACGAGTGCGCCTGAAATATATTGCAGGCTAAAATTAAATCATGGATTCAGACACGAAGGTCTTGATGATGCCTATTAGGCAGCAGGGAAAACGCGCGTAGGCAGTTTTGCTGTCGATCGAAGAAAAAAAAATGCTTGCGCATGCATGAGTGCCCATAGGCGTAAGTTACGACGCTACAGGTACGCATCACTTACTTTTTCTATTTGAATGCCTCTGTGTTTCTTAACTAACTGTGAAATTTACTGGTTCCGAGTCATGGCAACCGAAAGGCTAGCACAACATTACTTCCTTTAAAATCGCACGGATTGGCGCGAGTGGAAACATGATCTTAAAAGATAAAAATGTTCGCCTGTGTCTGATTTGCGGATATGTCTAGGGCTTTTGCCCAATATCCGGAGAGCACCTCAAGCCTGGTTGCCTTAAACTCACTCCATTCCCAAAAATCAAATAACCTCTCAGGAAGAAGATGTAGACGCCATCACTGGGACAAGAACTATTCGTTCAACGCTTCGAATTCATGTTCGCTACCCATCACCAGGAACATCATAATTAAGTTTGGTTAGCAGGGTGGACAACGCATTGCATTTAAACCTTTTTCTGTCATGAAAACTTTCTACGAAAAAACATATCCTCCATTCGATAAGCCTCAGCGATTCCAAATCAAGGTAGAGGACGAGTACGTGTCTATCTTACGAGGAAAGTTTGTGTTTACTACCTGTAAGTCTTAACTAAATGCGCTACTTTTTACCATCACTGCCCACCGAAGTCCATGAGACCATTAAGAAAGGAAAGTGTAGATTTGCCATTCTAAGCAAAAAATACAGCCAATTCAAAAACGGCCAATTTGATTGCAAAAAAAGATAACCTACGTTTCCGAGGTCTGTTCCCGAATCTGTTGCTCTAATAGACGGACTTCGATGGCGAACGAGTTTTGCCACCGACGGTAGTTGCCTTTGGCTCATCTCAATAGATTTTAGGGCTTCTCGCTCAATGGCCTTTGTCTGAAAGGGAAACGACTGAATTAGGTTTAAAAAGCTTAGGCTTGTCCCCAATCTTACGATGTTACTGGCCATGAGGGTTCAAAATGTCATTCAGTTACTCCGACAGATAAGCTCCGATACTAAGTTGTCATCCGCATGTTAACGAAGCAAATTTCGGAAGTTCACCAAATATTTAAACAAATTTCACGTGTACCCGAGGCGATTGCAGTTAAACGACTCACTCAAGAAATGAAATAGCACAGATAAGCCCACCGCAGTACGGCTACGGCAGCACGCTTAGCTTTGGGGCATTTCCGCTGTTTGATTCGCAGACAGTAATTTAAGAGTACTTTGGTTTTCCGTGGAGGTTGTTGCAGAACTCCCTCTGTTTGTCGCAAATACTGCAACCTCAGTGTTGAAAAGCTGCCGGATGGGAGCAAACGAACATGGCGCAATTAAAATTCTCTTTGCGCACACGGATCTATCATTTTCCAGGTAAGAATAGCTAAAAATCCCTCAACATTAGTAACTAGTTATAACAGAAAATAAATGAATCCAGAATCACCGAGCTACTCTCTACTCCACTGGTCGACAAAGGAACCATTTGCTAATTTGTCCGAGTTTCGAACTCGTGTGTGAGGCTACCGCCAGAAATGAAAGCAGTAGAAACAGCCGCAGCAGCAGAACAGGCGACAGTTAGAGGGGGTGTTTGCCCATTAATGCTCAGTGACGCAGGTGTGGAGGTGGCTGCGCAGGGCTCTGTTTGCCGGTGCCAAATCGCCTATATCGCCTGTATTATTTGCGGCTTTTCCCTTTGAGTTTAGACTACTGCACGAGTTGGAAAGTTCTGGCCAATAAAGAACTAGCTCTGGTGCTCAACCAATCGTCTCCCTTACTCACATAGACACGTGAAATTACATTGTCGTCTGACGAACTGACCGGGAAGAATGAGTGTGTAGTTTTCGATTTGAAGGATTAACCATAGGAGGCCAACGACCCGTGTTTCCATGGTGCGAGATTAAGGAAATACAACGATAGAAAGAAGGTCGTACAGTGGATAAGCCAGTCAGTAGAGAGTTAGAGTCCTTTGAATTACACTTGGAGTTTGGATTGACAATTCATATTGCCGCTACTGGGGCCTCAAGTCTTCTCAAACCCGTCTAAGTGTTTGCGAACGCTATCTCGATAGCATTATCAACCGTCCAATCGAAGGAATAGTCACTGTTAATCGAATGCTCAAAAATACTTAGAGAGGTGTGTCGGGCGGTGGTCCGTTTAATTTCAGCGAAGCTGTTCGTAAGGCCCACAGTCTCAAATGGTTAATGTAACTTTACTGATATATGATATGGGAAAATTTCCGGCAAGGATGCCTTGTATGGCCGCCTTAAGAGGATACGGGAATATGAACCGTCCGGTCTACCTAAAGTAGTTCAATTTGCGAAAAATTTCTGGAAGGGTAAATATTCCCATGTCTTAACCCTTATGGTAGTTCGACTGTCAATTTCGACGAGGTTCACCGTACGCATCACAGCAGGCTGGTGTGGGTATGTTAATTTGCGCATGATTTAGTTTACAGTGATAGAAGACTTGGGCTGCATCTTCCACACTCTCTCCTCCTCCTCCCCTACCTATGCCCGGTGTCAAGACAGAGCCAAGAAGACCGGAGATGGGAGAGGGCGCAGGTGGCTGGCGCGGCTGGGACCCAAGCCGCCCCTAGGCGTGCCACCACACCCCCCGTGTTCGGCATTTGTTATGGGAGCGCAACCGAATAACGTCTGCCGTGACCTGATGTGGCCCCCTAACACTAAACCTAACATAATCCTAAATTGTGACTTTAATCCCACCCCTAGCCCTACCCTAAACCCAAGCCCTACAGTTCACACGAACCTAAACCAGAACCCTTAGTCTAATCCTGATCCCAATACCAACTCTGACACTCACTCCAAACTCAAACCCAATCCTAAACTTAACCTTAAACCTCGCCTTCATCCTCAACATAAGTTCCTTGGAATTAAGCGCAAAAACACATGTATTGTAACGGTTCGCCTTCCTGTGCCCTGTTTAGTCGGTCATATAAGGCATCCTTACCATAGATCCCATCGACGGAAGGACATTAGTTGACCTTTATGCTATCCTTATAATAGATAAGCATGAACCCTTCAGATTATGTTGACAGCCACTGAGTATTCCTTCAGGCATGCGGATATTTATACCACCTTACTAATGGCATGCGGTGACATTGGGAAAATTATTGTCCCGCTAACTGGTTCTCATGAGGGGTCGCAGCGCCTCTGTATTACAACAAAATAGGATCTTCCTCTGCTAGCTTGAGCTCACCACAGCAGGCTGGTTGCATGCAGCTATCCAAAACTGTTAAATGGCATATGGAACTTTTTTCAGAAATTACTTCACCGACGGCCGTGGAACTACATTCGACACTTCCTCTTCGAGTTGCGAAAATTCCCATCATCAGTACACTTATATGAGAACACTATCGATAAGGATTGTCTTGGCATACAAGTGAGAAAGGGGGCAGGGGGAGATTTGAAGCTACGAGGCAGCTGGTTAAGTTCCTTTAAGGAGGCGCTCATGCGTACAGTCACGAAGCAAGCCTGAGACAGGCTAAGTAACCGAAGTTTCCCAAAGTACTCGGTAAAAAGAATAACTACCTAATAAGTAAGTATTTTTTTATAAATTTTCAATACCCTAATAAATTCAAATATAGTTTATAGAGAGCATCATCCAACAATATTCGTTCTTCTTCTTCTTCTAATTTGATAGCCAGTTACATATTCCTCGAATTTAAGTCTCGAAGGAAGTGCATCTGTAGGTTTTGAAAACGTTTTCCAATGCCCGACTATTTTTTGAGCCGATTTTCCGTTGCATTGACGTTTGGGGTCTTCAGTCTACAGACTGCACGCTTTCCGTGTTATTTAGAATGCTACAGCACAATCCTAAAACCTTTCAAGCCCTCCAGGTTGCCAGCTTCTGAATGCGCGTCTTTGCGGCAGCCTGCCAACACTGCGCTTAATACAAAGCGACTACTTAATGAGTATTAGTTGTTCACATTGAGTTTGGAGACGCACATAAAAATAGTCTGTCCTGTCCTCCTTTGGCTGCCAATCAAGTTCGCCTAAGACAAATTACGTGAAAAAAGGGTATCCTTGGGGTTTATAAAAGTGTCTACGCATGAGATGTTTTCAGAGAGTACGATGCCTATGCTACAGCGTCGTATCTGTCTGCTTAATAGTGCTCTCCATAAAGTCTAGAAGACAATCCATATTAATTATAAAATTTTCCAAGCCCTACATGGTGTCTCCTTAAGGGCACTGAAGAAGGCATCATTTTCCTTATGTGGAAAGTGTAAAGCTTATTGACTCTAAACCCTTAACATAAATAAAACAGTAAATCAGTAAATCAATCTAATTTGAAAATAGAAAAACCTTTTTAAGGCCAAAGTATGCCCTTCCCTAAAGCATAAAATTGAAAGAGGTAGCGACGCGCTAAAAATTGATGAAAATAAGAAGTATGCTTGACTAGGTTTTCTGGCAAATAAATTTGAGCAGCGAAACTTCAAATATATTTGAATTTAAAGGGCATCGAAAATCAATTCGAAAAATACTCGTGCCACTTAAGTGATCTCTTTCTGTCATTTTTTCAAGCGGCCGCTAATTGGTGCATTTAAAAGATACCATTTTGGCGTGTCTCAAATATTTTATGACTATACTGCAGGATCCTTAACATAAAACCACACTTAGGTTATCCTTTCTACTCAAAGGTGTATTTTATAATTTCGGTTATAATTTCGTGAGATCGATCACTGACTGTATGTTCCACCACTTACTGAATAAGCGTAGTGTGTTGGATGCTGGTGGCTGGGTCTGCTCTGAGTCAGGTAACGCATGAATACGACATTACACAACACCTGGTGCCTTTATTTTTCAATCCTTTTACGTTTGAAGGCTAAGATGTGGTGACCCAGGTAACTGTTACCGTTAAACACATATTGATCGATTTTTTAAAAGTTCAAACGACGCAGAATGAAGTACCGCCGGATATGCGGTATTTTTGGGCACGTTGTAGCAATACGCACCCGTCGCTTACTACAATGACATCTGTTCAGTCTCTGTACCCATCGTGAAGATTACCGATCTGCCTTGCGAAGTGCAAATATGGAGAATTCGGTTAATAGGACTTTACAGGCCGTAAGAACCCCGTGAATGTTCCTGCGGCCGAGCACCGGAAAGTGCAAGGAGGCAAACCACCTAACGGATAACATATTTGGTTTTTTAAATCCTTCACCAAGCGCGAATTCTAAAGTATTAAAGAGAATGCCTTCAGTATCGTAAGAATGAGCACTTTGACCAACGTGAACGGCGATGACCATTGTGTGCCTCAGAACATATTGGGCGCACGGATGGTAATTGTCACGTAAAACCGAAAGAAAGCCCTTTTCGCGTGTAAAATTTAAAGAAGACAGGATGTACTCTCAGCTGAGTCCCAGAAGGGCGTTTTTAACATGTTTTCTGTAAATATATTTGATTTTACTAATACTTCCCTGATTAGATTTTGGCATGTCACTGAAAAGAAGAAAATTCCAAGGCCGGCGTCCAGTATTGTCCAAAATAATTAGGGTATGATGATCAATATTAGAAACCCACTTCAGTTATCATCCCTAATGAAGAACGCATTTCAGAATCCCAGTTAAAATTTAAGAATATTGACCACTGAATGTACAACACGAGTGATGAAGTCAAGGCAATTATCGACTCGGATGCAGACTACGGAGCTATCCTCGCAGCAAATACCACCTTGGCTGATGCATGCGGGTCTGCGAAGTATGGTCAGCATGCGGTGGGTTGGCAACTGCGTCCTGAAAATACCGCACCTACTACTACCCTTACCGGAGACTACCTCTAATTATGATTTTCGGGTGAGAAACTGTGAGACCAGACCGAAAAAAGTTCGTTTTCTGACGGTTACATCAACTTCTTCCTCTGAATTGCTTGCTGGAACTCAAAACTGGGCAGAAATAGTCAGGTTGTAGACACCAGTATATCCGGGCTACAAAGTAGTCACCTGCACTGAGCATGTACTGAACTGAACCTCAGAGCATTAATTTAAATCACACCCTTCGGTCTTTTCGGATACAGAGTGGAAAAAAAGACTGAAATTGACGCTTATATTTCCTATATAATTACCTACCAACGTTGCATTTTATATTACAGGCTTAGCTTGGAAATAAACCAACATACGCCTGTCACATGGGTGATTGAAAAATATTGAGAAGGCCAAAAATATGAGGGTTTACGATTGAATAATCAATAAAACGGCATAAAGCTCTGTCATACTTTCGGCTGGCTGAATTTCGAATTAATGAACTGCTTATATGATGCGCAAAATATTTTCTTTGTTCATCACCCACCTCCTAAAGAAAATTTCAGTTAATATGCCGGGTGAGTAAAACGCAACTGACCGGCTACTGAAAACGTCAAAAGGCTATGTTTGGGAGTCTAGCAGTGGTAGATTAGGGCTGTAACATTTTCCTAGATGTATTTTTGCCCCAACGGAATAACAGAAAATGCTGGATTACGGTGACAAAGTTAGTATAGTTTGTGGAAGTACTACAAACAGTTAGTTATTTTTCCCCACAGTGAGTGATTTTTTGACACTGCTTCTTGTTAAAGGAAAGTACGAGGTACGCGGGCGACTCATCTACTGTCAGGAAACGTACACTAGATATATTTTTACCAGTTCATAAGTGTATAGCAAAGTACCTACCCGAGAGGTCCGAGTTTGGGGCTTCAAGACCCAGGTCCTCCGAAAAAGATAACGATAGGTTTAGAAGCTTTCAGAGGCCGCCAAACCACTAATGGCTCTTAAGCTCTCCACTGAGACACGCCAATCCACACCGTGCGCCCTCTTACTGTCACTTCTAACCAAAGGCTGGAGAGTAAGTAAATTTCCTAAGGTGGCGACATACGAGTTAGTGAGGCCGTTCAACTGGTGAGAGGCACGCATGCGCACGCAATTTTCAGGCTGCTACTGCGCATTGTTGCGTGCGAGTGCTGTGCAATACGAACCCACCTGCATATGCGATTAGTGTGGTTGTCGTCGTAGTCATTAGTAGTCTCATCACAACTGGTGCTCCTACTACTAAATATGTGGCCTATCAGCACACAGTCTGGCACATAACGCAGGTGCTATTGGTGGTCCTTTGTGTGCGGTGATCTTCGAGGCGGCTCATCGAAGTACCAAAGAGCCAGCCTGACACTGCATCCATCAAAACGAAGGCTCGCAGACCACTGCGGTTAGGCAGATTGGATTTCGCTGACAAGAGTGCAGTCACCTTTGGGCATTACCTACGGAAACATTGGTGGCATACACTGTGGGTCATCTCCCGCAAGGGATAATAGCAGGGAAAATTCATTCTCAGTAAGATATGTATAGAAATTGCACAATTTCAGTTAGTATAATTTGGAAAGGCACAACTTTCTGAGGAGACTACTAATGGAATTTTAGCCCTAAAGCTATGCACACGTACCTTAATTGCGGAAATGTGACGGTTCATCAGAGCTATTAGGACCGCGCGGATGAACACCTGGACAAACGTGCAACTGTGGTCTGAACTGAAAATTAAAAAGACTTCATCCCTGGAAGATACAAAATAATTCCCGGATGTCTTCTGAATCCACGGTCAAGTGCGTCATGAGATAAAACTGAAAATAAAGGTAGCGGACGCATATCGGACCCAGTACTTGGGGAGAAGTAGGCGTGATCGCCCGACGGTTCGGATACCTGTTGAAGTCCATCATCAGAGGCAGCATTTTTAACACACTGTTTCTACTACAGCGCACATTCACTAAAATCGGCTACTTCCGCTATCATCACAGACGCTCCTGGTTAGTGTGACAGTATATTGATTGATCGCATTCGAGACTTTAATGACTACGATCCTTATATATGCTCCTGCGATGAGTGATAAGTACTCAGCCATTTGGCTAGGCAGTACTGTCTCTTGAAGACGCTTTCACGAGCGCGCAAGCTCCGAATTAATTACAACTTTTCCTGGGTATAGAGAGAGCAGGGATTACTGGCCTATTGATGTACCATCGACCGGTGAATCAAGAGTCAGCCAACTTTGGAACCACTCCTTTATCACCTCAAACGCAAATTTCCACGTTGTCGAGCTTGCATGTGTGTCTAGGTTCCATTGAGTGCAAGGCCAGCTGAATGTTGGCGTCATGCTTTCTAACTGCAGAGTTGCGTTCGGCCATCGGGGTGTGGAGTCAGATCCTAGTTTCTCCGACATGGTTGAATCTGCACGCCATTTGATAAACAACCACAGAGGTTTCGTGTCTTGAGATCAGCTTCTTTGGCTTCATCAACTGGCGTATGACAACTAAATCCAGTCTGTGTGCACCGCTTCTCTGAGTAGTGCAAGAAGGTAACTAATGGCCTCCTGACATGCGCAAGCCCTCTCAAATATCTGGTGCTGGTCTGATCTGATCTCTCGTCTTTTCTTCGCACAGGACTGTGAATTAGAAAGCAATGATTCCAGCAGTCAGTCATCATCACTGGGGATAAAACTGGGGCGGTTAATGGCTCGGATGAGAGTGACCATGCTGCCGTCGCGCAAATTAAGAATATTCACGGTAAAAAGGGGAAATACTGATTTTATCAGAAGTTAGCTGACAGTCACCGTGCTTCCGATGTCTTTATGTTGTTGTTGACACTAATGCGGGGTTCGGTCGCTGAAGAAGAAAGCCTGGAAAATAAAATTCTGACCTACAGAAGATGACCTGAATCTAACAAAGTCGTGATCGGAATTTGAATGACTAGTTAAGCGTAACTTTTATCCTCACCGCTTGGTAAGCGCTCAACTACCATTGTTAATATTCCCGATCGAAACTGGCAATACAACGAGCACGTGGCGCAGTGGGTAGAGCGTTGGCCTTCTGTCCAACAGGTCGCGAGTTCGAGCCTCAGGTGCCGCAGTGCCTGGGGTTGGGTATGGCTTGCTAATGACGACTAATAAGCCAGATTTGGCCATTCCAGCTCCCTTATCTTTGTCGGTTTCACTTTATCAACATATGCTACACGTCACTATGCGACCGCCTACGCGGGCTCTGGTCTCAGCTCCAGGGCACAAGGGAACATACATGTTCCTTAAGCAGATCGGTGAGCCGCATACTATCATCATATTCCCCATCGAAACCGACAAAGAAACGAGCCTGTGGCTCAATGGAAGAGCGTTCGACGCAATTAACAAAGGTCGCGGGTTCGAATCCCAGGTGTTCCACACTTGCGAATGGGTATGACTGGCTGATGACGGCTAATAAGCCAGAAATGGCAATTCCGGTCTCCCTTTTCTTTGTCGGTTCCACCTTAACAACTATAATATATACATATATATGCAAAATAACATGACCGACCAAGACAAGGGCGACTGGAATGGCCATTTCTGGCTTAATAGCCGTCATCAGCCAGCATACCCTAACCCAAGCGCTGCGGCGCCCGAGCCTCCAACTCGCGACCTTGTTGGGCAGAAGTCCAAGGCTCTACCCACTGCGCCACGAGCTGGTTGTTTTGCAGGTTTCGATCGGGAATATTAGCAATGGTAGTAGGGCGATCACCGATCGTCTACAGGACTCACTCGTCCCGTTGTGCCTTGGGGCTAACTCTTAAGTTCAGCCAGCAGCCGTAAGGCAGCTTAGTGTTAAGGCAGAAAAAGATGACCGACAAAGACAAGGGAAACGGGAATGGCCATTTCTGGCTTATTAGCCGTCATCAGCCAGCCATACCCAACCCCGGGCGCTGCGGCACCCGAGCCTCGAACTCGCGACCTTGTTGGGCAGAAGTCCAACGCTCTACCCACTGCGCCACAGGCTCGTTGTCTAGCAGGTTTCGATCGGGAATATTTGCAATGGTAGTAGGGCAATCACCGACTGGTTACAGGACTAACTCGTCCCGTTGTGCCTTGGGGCTAACTCTTAAATTCAGCCAGCAGCCGTAAGGCAGCTAAGTGTTAAGGCAGAAAAACATGACCGACAAAGACAAGGGAGACGGGAATGGCCATTTCTGGCTTATTACCCGTCATCAGCCAGTCATATCCAACCCCAGGCTGCGGCGCACAAGCCTCGAACTCGCGACCTTGTTAGGTAGAAGTCCAACGCTCTACCTACTGCGCTACGAGCTCGTAGTCTTGCCGGTTTCGATCGGGAATATCAACGATGGTAGTAGGGCGCTAACCGATCGTTTACGGGACTCACTCGTCCCGTTGTGCCTTCGGGCTAACTCTCAATCCGCGCAAACCAGCCAAAAGGCAGCTAAGTATATAGGCAGACTAACATGACCGACAAACACAAGGGAGACTGGAATGGCCATTTCTGGCTTATTAGCCGTCATCAGCCAGCCATACCAACCCCAGGCGCTGCGGCCTCGAGCCTCGAACTCGCGACCTTGTTGGGGCAGAAGTCCAACGCTCTACCCACTGCGCCACGAGCTCGTTGCTTACGGGTTTCGGTCGGGAATATTAGCAATGGTAGTAGGGTGCTAACCGATCGTTTACAGGACTCACTCGTCCCGTTGTGCCTTGGGGCTAACTCTTAAGCCCAGCCAGCAGCCGTAAGGCAGCTTAGTGTATAAGGCAGAATAACATGACCGACAAAGACAAGGGAGACGGGAATGGCCATTTCTGGGTTATTACCCGTCATCAGCCAGCAATACCCAACCCCAGGCGCTGCGGCGCCCAAGCCTCGAACTCGCGACCTTGTTGGGCAGAAGTCCAACGGTCTACCACTGCACCACGAGCTCGTTGTCTTTGCCGGTTTCGATCGGGAATAGTAACGATTATAGTAGGCCGCTCACCGATCGTTTAAAGGACTCACTTGTCCCGTTGTGCCTTGGGGCTAACTCTCAAGCCCCGCAAGCAGCCTAAGGCAGCTAAGTGTATAGGCAGAATAACATGACCGACAAAGACAAGGGAGACTGGAATGGCCATTTCTGGCTTATTAGCCGTCATCAGCCAGCCATACCCAACCCCAGGCGCTGCGGCGCCCGAGCCTCGAACTCGCGACCTTGTTGGGCAGAAGTTTAACGCTCTACCCACTGCACCACGAGCTCGTTGTCTTACCGGTTTCGTTCGGGAATATTAACAATGGTAGTAGGCCGCTCACCGATCGCTTACAGGACTCACTCGTTCCCTTGTGCCTTGCGGCTAACTCTCAAGCCCCGCCAGCAGCCGTAAGGCAGCTAAGTGTTTAGGCAGAATAACATGACCGACAAAGACAAGGGAGACTGAAATAGCCATTTCTGGCTTATAAGCCGTCATCAGCCATCCATACCCAACCCAAGGCGCTGCGGCGCCCGAGCCTTGAACTCGCGACCTTGTTGGGCAGAAGTCCAACGCTCTACCCACTGCGCCAAGAGCTCGTTATCTTGCAGGTTTCGGTCAGGAATATTAGCAATGGTAGTAGGGCGATCGCCGATCGTTTACAGGACTCAGTCGTCCCGTTGTGCCTTGGGGCTAACGTTCTAAACCCCAACCAGCAGCCGTAAAGGCAGCTAAGTGTATAGGCAGAAAAAAACATGACCGAAAAAGACAAGTGGAGACGGGAATGGCCATTTCTGGCTTATTAGCCGTCATCAGCCAGCCATACCCAACCCCCAGGCGCTGCGGCACCGAGCCTCGAACTCGCGACCTTGTTGGGCAGAAGTCCAACGCTCTACCCACTGCGCCACGAGCTCGTTGTCTTACCGGTTTCGATCGGGAATATTAACAATGGTAATAGACCGCTCACCGATCGGTTACAGGACTCACTCGTCCCGTTGTGCCTTGGGGCCAACTCTCAAGCCCCGCACGCAGCCGGAAGGCAGCTAAGTGTATAGGCAGAATAACATGACCAACAAAGACAAGGGAGACTGAAATGCCATTTCTGGCTTATTAGCCGTCATCAGCCAGCCATACCCAAAACCAGGTGCTGCGGTGCCCGAGCCTCGAACTCGCGACCTTGTTGGGCAGAAGTCCAACGCTCTACCCACTGCGCCACGAGCTCGTTGTCTTGCAGGTTTCGATCGGGAATATAATCAATGGTAGAAGGGCGATCACCGTTCGGTTACAGGACTCACTCGTCCCGTTGTGCCTTGGGGCTAACTCTCAAGCCCCGCCAGCGGCCTAAGGCAGCTAAGGGTATAGGCAGAATTACATGACCGACAAAGACAAGGGAGACTGGAATGGCCATTTCTGGCTTATTAGCCGTCATCAGCCAGCCATACTCAACCCCGGGCGCTGCGGCTCCCGAGCCTCGAACTCGCGACCTTGTTGGGCAGAAGTTCAACGCTCTACCCACTGCGCCACGAGCTCATTGTTTTGCCGGTTTCAATCGGGAATATTAACAATGGTAGTAGGCCGCTCACCGATCGTTTACAGGACTCACTCGTCCCGTTGTGCCTTGGGGCTTACTCTTAATTTCAGCCAGCAGCCGTAAGGCAGCTAAGTGTTAAGGCAGAAAAACATGACCGACAAAGACAAGGGAGACGGGAATGGCCATTTCTGGGTTATTACCCGTCATCAGCCAGCAATACCCAACCCCAGGCGCTGCGGCGCCCAAGCCTCGAATTCGCGACCTTGTTGGGCAGAAGTTTAACGCTCTACCCACTGCACCACGAGCTCGTTGTCTTACCGGTTTCGTTCGGTAATATTAACAATGGTAGTAGGCCGCTCACCGATCGCTTACAGGACTCACTCGTTCCCTTGTGCCTTGCGGCTAACTCTCAAGCCCCGCCAGCAGCCGTAAGGCAGCTAAGTGTTTAGGCAGAATAACATGACCGACAAAGACAAGGGAGACTGAAATAGCCATTTCTGGCTTATAAGCCGTCATCAGCCAGCCATACCCAACCCAAGGCGCTGCGGCGCCCGAGCCTTGAACTCGCGACCTTGTTGGGCAGAAGTCCAACGCTCTACCCACTGCGCCAAGAGCTCGTTATCTTGCAGGTTTCGGTCAGGAATATTAGCAATGGTAGTAGGGCGATCGCCGATCGTTTACAGGACTCAGTCGTCCCGTTGTGCCTTGGGGCTACGTTCTAAGCCCAGCCAGCAGCCGTAAGGCAGCTAAGTATTAAGGCAGAAAAACATGACCGAAAAAGACAAGTGAGACGGGAATGGCCATTTCTGGCTTATTAGCCGTCATCAGCCAGCCATACCCAACCCCCAGGCGCTGCGGCGCCCGAGCCTCGAACTCGCGACCTTGTTGGGCAGAAGTCCAACGCTCTACCCACTGCGCCACGAGCTCGTTGTCTTACCGGTTTCGATCGGGAATATTAACAATGGTACTAGACCGCTCACCGATCGGTTACAGGACTCACTCGTCCCGTTGTGCCTTGGGGCCAACTCTCAAGCCCCGCACGCAGCCGGAAGGCAGCTAAGTGTATAGGCAGAATAACATGACCAACAAAGACAAGGGAGACTTAAATACCCATTTCTGGCTTATTAGCCGTCATAAGCCAGCCATACCCAAAACCAGGTGCTGCGGTGCCCGAGCCTCGAACTCGCGACCTTGTTGGGCAGAAGTCCAACGCTCTACCCACTGCGCCACGAGCTCGTTGTCTTGCAGGTTTCGATCGGGAATATAATCCAACGGTGAAGGGCGATCACCGATCGGTTACAGGACTCACTCGTCCCGTTGTGCCTCGGGGCTAATTCTCAAGCCCCGCCATCAGCATTTATGCAGCTTAATGGTTAGGCAGAAAAACATGACCGACAAAGACAAGGGAGACTGGAATGGCCATTTCTGGCTTATTAGCCGTCATCAGCCAGCCATACCCAGACCCCGGGCGCTGCGGCGCCCGAGCCTCGAACTCGCGACCTTGTTGGGCAGAAGTCCAACGCTCTACCCACTGCGCCACGAGCTCGTTGTCTTGCAGGTTTCGATCGGGAATATAATCAATGGTAGTAGGGCGATCACCGATCGGTTACAGGACTCACTCGTCCCGTTGTGCCTTGGGGCTAATTCTCAACCCCGCCAGCAGCATTTATGCAGCTTAATGGTTAGGCAGAAAAACATGACCGACAAAGACAAGGGAGACTGGAATGGCCATTTCTGGCTTATTAGTCGTCATCAGCCAGCCATACCCAACCCCAGTCGCTGCGGTGCCCGAGCCTCGAACTCGCAACCTTGTTGGGCAGAAGTCCAACGCTCTATCCACTGCGCCTTGAGCTCGTTGTTTTGCAGGTTTCGATCGGGAATATAATCAATGGTAGTAGGGCGATCACCGATCGGTTACAGGACTCACTCGTCCCGTTGTGCCTTGGGGCTAACTCTCAAGCCACGCCGGCAGCCCTAAGGCAGCTAAGTGTTCAGGCAGAAAAACATGACCGACAAAGAAAAGGGAGACTTGAATGAACATTTCTGGCTTATTACCCGTCATCAGCCAGACAAACCCAACCCCAGGCGCTGCGGCGTCCGAGCCTCAAACTCGCGACCTTGTTGGGCAGAAGTCCAACGCTCTACCCACTGCGCCACGAGCTCATTGTTTTGCCGGTTTCAAACGGGAATACTAACAATGGTAGTAGGCCGCTCACCGATCGGTTACAGGACTCACTCGTTCCGTAGTACCTTGGGGCTAACTCTCAAGCCCCGCACGCCGCCGGAAGGCAGCTAAGTGTATAGGCAGAAAAACATGACCGACAAAGACAAGGGAGACTGGAATGGCCATTTCTGGCTTATGAGCCGTCATCAGCCAGCCATACTCAACCCCGGGCGCTGCGGCACCCGAGCCTCGAACTCGCGACCTTGTTGGGCAGAAGTTCAACGCTCTACCCACTGCGCCACGAGCTCATTGTTTTGCCGGTTTCAATCGGGAATATTAACAATGGTAGTAGGCCGCTCACCGTTCGTTTACAGGACTCACTCGTCCCGTTGTGCCTTGGGGCTTACTCTTAATTTCAGCCAGCAGCCGTAAGCAGCTAAGTATTTAGGCAGAAAAACATGACCGAAAAAGACAAGTGAGACGGGAATGACCATTTCTGGCTTATTAGCCGTCATCAGCCAGCCATACCCAACCCCCAGGCGCTGCGGCGCCCGAGCCTCGAACTCGCGACCTTGTTGGGCAGAAGTCCAACGCTCTACCCACTGCGCCACGAGCTCGTTGTCTTACCGGTTTCGATCGGGAATATTAACAATGGTAATAGACCGCTCACCGATCGGTTACAGGACTCACTCGTCCCGTTGTGCCTTGGGGCCAACTCTCAAGCCCCGCACGCAGCCGGAAGGCAGCTAAGTGTATAGGCAGAATAAGATGACCAACAAAGACAAGGGAGACTTGAATGAACATTTCTGGCTTATTACCTGTCATCAGCCAGCCATACCCAACCCCAGGCGCTGCGGCGCCCGAGCCTCGAACTCGCGACCTTGTTGGGCAGAAGTCCAACGCTCTACCCACTGCGCCACGAGCTCGTTGTCTTGCAGGTTTCGATCGGGAATATAATCAATGGTAGAAGGGCGATCACCGTTCGGTTACAGGACTCACTCGTCCCGTTGTGCCTTGGGGCTAACTCTCAAGCCCGCCAGCAGCCTCAAAGGCAGCTAAGGGTATAGGCAGAATAACATGACCGACAAAGACAAGGGAGACTGGAATGGCCATTTCTGGCTTATTAGCCGTCATCAGCCAGCCATACCCAACCCCAGGGCGCTGCGGCGCCCGAGCCTCGAACTCGCGACCTTGTTGGGCAGAAGTTCAACGCTCTACCCACTGCGCCACGAGCTCGTTGTTTTTGGCCGGGTTTCAATCGGGAATATTAACAATGGTAGTAGGCCGCTCACCGATCGTTTACAGGACTCACTCGTCCCGTTGTGCCTTGGGGCTTACTCTTAATTTCAGCCAGCAGCCGTAAGGCAGCTAAGTGTTTAGGCAGAAAAACATGACCGACAAAGACAAGGGAGACGGAAATGGCCATTTCTGGCTTATTAGCCCGTCATCAGCCAGCCATACCCAACCCCAGGCGCTGCGGCGCCGAGCCTCGAACTCGCGACCTTGTTGGGCAGAAGTTTCAACGCTCTACCCACTGCGCCACGAGCTCGTTGTCTTTACCGGTTTCGATCGGGAATATAATCAATGGTAGTAGGGCGATCACCGATCGGTTACAGGACTCACTCGTCCCGTTGTGCCTTGGGGCTAACTCTCAAGCCCCGCCAGCAGCCTAAAGGCAGCTAAGGGTATAGGCAGAATAACATGACCGACAAAGACAAGGGAGACTGGAATGGCCATTTCTGGCTTATTAGCCGTCATCAGCCAGCCATACTCAACCCCGGGCGCTGCGGCACCCGAGCCTCGAACTCGCGACCTTGTTGGGCAGAAGTTCAACGCTCTACCCACTGCGCCACGAGCTCATTGTTTTGCCGGTTTCAATCGGGAATATTAACAATGGTAGTAGGCCGCTCACCGATCGGTTACAGGACTCACTCGTCCCGTTGTGCCTTGGGGCTTACTCTTAATTTCAGCCAGCAGCCGTAAGGCAGCTAAGTGTTATAGGCAGAAAAAAACATGACCGACAAAGACAAGGGGAGACGGGAATGGCCATTTCTGGAGCTTATTAGCCGTCATCAGCCAGCAATACCCAACCCCAGGCGCTGCGGCGCCGAGCCTCGAACTTCGCGACCTTGTTGGGCAGAAGTTTAACGCTCTACCCACTGCACTACGAGCTCGTTGTTTTACCGGTTTCGTTCGGGAATATTATCAATGGTAGTAGGCCGCTCACTGATCGCTTACAGGACTCACTCGTTCCCTTGTGCCTTGCGGCTAACTCTCAAGCCCCGCCAGCAGCCGTAAAGCAGCTAAGTGTTTAGGCAGAATAACATGACCGACAAAGACAAGGGAGACTGAAATAGCCAATTCTGGCTTATAAGCCGTCATCAGCCAGCTATACCCAACACAAGGCGCTGCGGCGCCCGAGCATGAACTCGCGACCTTGTTGGGCAGAAGTCCAACGCTCTACCCACTTCGCCAAGAGCTCGTTATCTTGCAGGTTTCGGTTAGGAATATTAGCAATGGTAGTAGGGCGATCGCCGATCGTTTACAGGACTCAGTCGTCCCGTTGTGCCTTGGGGCTCGGTTCTAAGCCCAGCCAGCAGCCGTAAGGCAGCTAAGTATTAAGGCAGAAAAACATGACCGAAAAAGACAAGTGAGACGGGAATGGCCATTTCTGGCTTATTA
>WEDG01015097.1:0-22578 GCA_017591395.1 Schistocephalus solidus | reverse complement strand
CGATAAGCATATAAAAAGGTTATTTTGTTGAAGCACTTTAAAAGTTATTTTGTTTCTTAAACGTTTAAAAACTGACAATAAATGTACGAGTTAGTGTCCTTCCTATACATGCTTTTTTCTCATTTGCGAGTTTACCAAGGTCGCATACACAAACATAAGCAAACAAATAACACAAATAACAAACAAAGCATGATATTGATTGCTTTGTATTTTTGAAAAGTCCACAAAAAATGATACCGCTTAAAAATGCCCGTGTTTTTACCGATTATTTTGCATAACACTATTTACAAATTCCCATATTTTTGGTAACCTATCGTTTACTCCACTTCCTGCACATAGAGAAGGAATATGACTTTATAAATGTGATAATGCGTTATTATCTTGCAATATGCGTAACCAAACACTTGCTTATTCAGCTTAAACAGTTTGTCTCGTTCATCTATTTATTTGTCTTGCACGAAATCATCCTTTTACCTGACTCACTACTTTACTTAAAAGATAAAAACCAGTTTGAAAGCGAAACTCATTGTTAAATACGCAAGAAGCTAAGCTGACGCGATCATGGACATAAATACAATAGTGTGCAAAACAACAAAAAGACCAAATTGGCAATTTAAATAACGCAGATTTCATTTTAGAGTACGATTTCAAGCAGTGCATTGTCCAGTTTTTTTACATAATTATCAATTTGAGTTGAATGGAGGAATGTTTATTCCAAAAAAGGGTTATTTTAAAGGACTGGGGATTTCGCAAACGGTCAAACTCTCGTTAAAAGGTAATTTTCCTGAATTGACTAAAACATTTTTAAGATATGCTTCATGGCGACTGCTGTTACAACCCTACTAAATGTATCAGATTGAATGTAATGCATCACATTCACAGTCGTTGATGAACGCTCCGATATTGGTAGCGGAATAAACACACCCAATACTTCCATGGGTCAACTCTTGAGCCACACTGTCAACCACACAATGCCTAATATCACAGGAAGATGTACATTGCCGACAAAGACCAATGAGAGGGAAATGGACATTTTGCCAAATATCCGTTATCTGAGGGTCACAGCAACCACATTTGATGCACAAAGCGAAGATCGAAAGCGCGACTTTGTGATCAGAACTCCTAAGAATTTTTTATCATTTCCGACCTAAACTGGCAAGACAACGAACTTTTATCTCAGTAGTTAGAGCGCTGAATTGCTGACTAACTGTTCGAGCATCGTGAGCTAAGCCATCACGGGTTGGTTTTGGCTGACTAATCGATGTTAAACTCATTCTACACACCACTGAACGGTGAATACAACCACGCCAAAGTGAACATAATTTTGGGGGTCAAACCCACTGTCGTCACCTTATATTTTAAAGAAGATCGTGTGGAGCGTCCAAATTGTGAAATAACTTGTCACGCGTCTTCCTAATTCCAACAAAATGCTCCTCAATCTAATGTAGCTATACACATTTTCGATTTGTTTAAGGAAAATCTGCAAACCATCTAAAATCTTGACACTGCGCATACGGAACTTTAATAATAGTTGTTTTGATCAGCATACCATTTGGACGCAAAATGTTTAAAAATACGTGATCAAAAATAACTGCCCAAAACGGCAGATTCAATTAACTAAGGGCAAGGAGACTTATCCGAGTTTTTGATTCTTGATATAGGTTGACGTGTAGTATACGCAAAAGGGGCTCCGGCCACGACAGCCTCATGTGCCCTCTCACATCTCTAGTCTGCTTGACTGTGTAATGACTCCGTGCTGAGATGGGGTAGGATGAGAAAGTGGGGTAGATGCATCGAATGTCTACTATCACTAAACTATATCACGCGCAAACCATTGTCCCTGCACCACCCTTCCATGGAGTATACGGTGGACCTCGTCTTAATCGACGGTCGCACTGTCGTGTGTGCATACGCGTGTGGGTTTTTCTGTGTGTGCATTCTTCTTGATTCTGTCCTCCTCGCACACCTGAACCCGGTGTCATGACAGAGTCCAAATGACCGAAAATGGAAAAAGGTGCGTGTTGCTGGCACGGGCAGAGCCACCCCTGGTCGTACCATCACAACTGGCTCGGATCCATCGTAGTGGGAGTTCCATAAAGACCACATTAAGAAGGACAAATTGCAGCCTTACTTCCAGTCTGCCATTCAGCCACTCGACACAAAACACACATTGTGCTGACCACGTGGTCCATGTTATCCCGTTATTTGGCAAGCAAACAAGCCACGCCTTTTTGCTTACCGTTAAAATTTCAAGCGCGTCAGCTTGTTTATATTGAGGAAAATGCACGGAGCTTTTGACATTATCTTTCTCACCCTCACATTCATAAAACCGTCGAAACCAGTTAGTCATCTGAAAGCACTACATTCGGCACCCCCAGCAAACCCACCACAACCACCACCATCGCAAGCACATTCACTACCTCCAACACAACAATAACCACCACCGAAACCACCAGCACCACCACTAGCACAAGCAGTCCAACTAACAGCAACTCCAAATTTACTCAGCAACACCAACATTACTAATACCAAGCGCACCTGAACCATCACCATCACCGCCACCACTTTTCCAACAACACACACACCACCACAAACATCAGCACCCCAACCACCAGCAGCTCTTCCACGACCACCCCCACCACCAGCACCAGCAGCACCACCCCAACCACCAAAAGCATTTCCACCCGCACAACTACCAGCAAGTCAACCATCATCAGCACCAAAACCACCACCAGCAACTCCACCACCTACAACAAAACGAGTACTACCACCCACACCACCACAAGCACGAAAACCAAATCAATGAACATCACCACCAACACCATAAACACCAACACCATCAACACCAGCACCACCATTTCCATCACCACAACTCCCATCAATACCAACACCACCACCGGTACCTTCACCACCACAACCACCTCCACCACCTCCAACGCCAGCAACTCCTGCCACCACCGAAGCTGGCATTATCACCACCAGTACAACCAGCACCAGCAAAACGCAAACAACACCGATTCTACCAGCACCCCTTCCACCATCAAAATCACCACCACCACCCGAACAACCACCACGACCATCAGCACCAGCAGAACCGCCACCACTACTAACAACACCACCATCAACACCAAAATCCAACACATAGGTCATCATCATAACCATGAGAACCAGCATCACCAGCGGCTCCAGAGACACCTTCATGAGCACTAGCTCCTCCACGACCTTCACCAGTACCACCAGCACGCCAACTACCACACACACGATCACCATAATCAACACCACCATCAAAGTCGTCATCATCACCACCAGCACCAGAACAACACCACCACAAACAACACCGACAGCACCACCTCCAGAATCAACACCGGCACACATACTACCATTAGCACCAATCTTTTCACCCGGAACACCACTAGCGAAACCATCACCACCACCACAAAAAAAACCCAAATTACTTTAAATACCAGCATTAACACTCCCATCACCACCATTCCTATCACCACCAGCTTTGCAACTGCAATAAAAATCAACAGCACCACCAAAACAAGCTCCTGCAGAACCACCACCACCAGCACCTTTACCACCAACACCAGCACCACCAACCTTACCAAGAGCACCACCAAAAACCACTAGCACCTACACCACCTCCATTACCCCCATCAACACCAACACTACCACCAATTCCACCAACATAACCAACACCAGCACTCCCACCACCACCAGCAACAACACCAGCGCTTTCACGAACATTTCCACAATTACCAGAACGTCCACCACCACCATCACTCCCACCACCAACACCGCCACTATCACCACTGCTACCACTGGTGTTTTATGCCTGCTGACCCTGTCAACTGTTTGCTTTCCTTATTAAATCACTTTTAGGCTCTGCACGTTCAAGTAATCAATGAGAATTTGTTGGCTTGACAAAATAATTTCCATCTGACCGCTTCAGCCTCAACAAAATGTCATCTCATAAGGGAATTTTGTCAAAAGCATATTTTCGCAAGCGCCACATCAATCTCCTCGAAACGTTGAATGCGCTGAATCCCAGGTGCACGTGCCATTCCTGGTCAGCAGTTTTACGCGTGAAATGCCGCGGGCACGACTGCCTACATTGCACTGACCTTTGCGGTGGCTATCATGTCAGGCTTGCCAGTCTCTCAAACCTGCTCAATTTACCACATCAGCCCTATCAGGCTAATCCATCACCACCTCATCTGTCTGCAAAGATGGACTAACGGGTAGACAGTGAGAGATGCTAATGTTTCGATTTAACTACCCTGCTCGTGCCTAGCCGTCAGGGTCTGACTTACGTGGCAGATACTACTTGTCACAGTAATTCACAAAACTACTTCAGTGTACAAATGAGATTGACTGCATGCTCCACACGCATGCGATGAGTTGACATTTTGGTAAGGCTAAAGTGGTCACATGGAAATTAGTTCGTCAAGCCAACAAATTCTCATCGATTACTCTAATGTGCAGAGGCATAAACCGGTTTTATTAGGTAGACAATAAATTGACAGTGTCAGCAGGCATACAAAATCCATTGGGGTGCTCATTATGCTGGTGGTGGGGGTTGTGGTGGTAATTGTAGTGATGATGATATTGATGATGTTGTTGGTGTTGTTGGGGGTGGTTTAATTACTGGTGTTTTTGATGATGGTATTGTTGGTGTGGATGTTGATGGTTGTCGGGTTGGTGGTGGTGAGGTTGGTTTTGGTGGTGATGCCTGCGGTGATGTTGATTGTGATTGTGCTAGTATTTGTGGTACTGGTGTTGGTCGCGGTGGTGGTGTTTCATTCTCTCAAATCTACTTTATTCAATCGGAAAAACCTGTCACTAGTGCACACATAAACCTAATGACAACGATTCAGTGGAGTGTGATACGTTGATACATAACAGAGAGTCGGGGCGGATAGCAAAATTTCTTTCAGTAAGAACATTGTTACATCGACAATGAATTTTCGTCAATCACTGCTTTGCGTTTTAGCAAAAGTCGTATTACTGTGAAAATGATGAGAAATTGTTGGTAAATGGAAACTTGCACATTCCCTTAAACTTTGAAATACAAGTCACCCAGTTTTCATAAAATGTTGTAATGGATTTGGATGCTATTTTGTAAATAATAGGCAACGTTATTAAATAAACGGATAAGAAGTTTAATAAATGAATATTCCATGGTATTTAAAAAGCTCATAATTGTAAAACTTCTTTAAAATGGAAATATACCCTTTCTTAAATTATAAAATTTGAAGAAAATGTATGTTTCGATTGAAAGATTTAAAAAAAGACTATTTTTCGGGATGTTTTTTTATAAAATATATTTGAATAAATAAGGAACTCGAAACTCAATGAGATAATTACATACGTCTTATGTAGCCATTTTTACAGTGTACACTATATACGGACAGACAGAAGGATGCTTCTTTCAAAGCTGACATCCTTTTGAGTCCTAAATATCGTAAAATTAGACTGCAAGCTAATAGATACGACCACCCAACTGTTAGTAGTTTATGAGAATTGAAAATAAATACCAGAATTTTGGTTGTTATTTTATGATTTTGGGAATCTACCGTTTTTAGAATTCATTAGCTGACGCCAAATTTTGACGAAAATTGTAGTCACTGTTTTTTTTATTAACTAGATGCGCGTGAGGTCCGCAGCATCAACGGAGCTGTTTCCAGCAGTTTACCGTGTTAGGCCGGTTGGAGAACAAGATTTGTAAAGATATATTTTTTGGATCCAGAAATTTGAAAATAAACTGTTTTCGGGAACACGAGGTGTGACAGTTCGACTCTCGCCAGGCACATAGTTCAAAGTGTGCTCCACAGCATGACGGGTGCCGGGACGGTGGTATGTGTGCGAATAAATGAACATGCTGAATATAACCTTGCGCATAATCTACTGTCCTTTTTCTCTCTAAAGGACCTGACCTTGGCTTCAGGACAAAGTTAAGTTGATCGGAATCGGGATTGAGCACAATGACCGAGAAAGCTTAGCAGCAGTCTACACGTACCACCCACACATCCTGTCCGCGCACTAAAAACCAAGAACCAAAAAGTGATTGAATTCAACATTCAAAAGTAGTAATTGCAGCCAAATTAGCCATCCTGAGGCGTCCTTCAATTATCCAATAATTTAGCAGCCTTCGAAATCATGACTTTTAGCGCATCGTGCCTGACTGAAACACATCGGTTTGTTTCCGGTGAGGTTTTTTCACTGATTACCATAAGGACGAAGTTACCAGGGTAGAGCTTACTCTTTCTTTCCTCGTCGAGAACCCAAGATCTAATGCAGGGAGTTGACGCAGTTGGCTAAAAGATCACATCTTTCACCGTAAACAGATTTTCCTCGAATTTGCCACCTGGAACAAAATCCTCGGATTCCTCTTATATTCGCTGATGAGCAAAATAATCCTCCGTTAACTATACGTGTACTATTTGAGAATCCCATTCGCCACCCTCTTCAGCGGCATCAGCCCACTCGTCCGGAGGTGCAGAACAAGTTCTTGAAAAAGGCTAACATACAGCCCTAGCCATCATATTGACGCCAGAAAAGGTGAATGGTCTTTGTCAGGAAATTGTATTTTATATGCCGTCCTAACGAGCAATACAGCACGCCAAACCCTTCTGTCCTATCTGGAAGATTCAGCAGAAGGAAGAAAACATTTTAACTATCAGTGTCATCATATATACTAACAACGTCGCCACAACCTAGTCAATCGATACCATCCAACACCGTTCATAGAACCATCGTCTATTTACACAAAATGGCGGCTTAATATGTCAGTCGCGTCTTACTTACACGAATGCTTGAAGAAACACTGCTAGAAGTACCAACATGCGCATGTCATACTCGCAACAACATTGTTTACTCACATTTAGTCATCACTGAGCTCTACTCAGCCATGAACGTCGGCGGTAATAATTCGTGGTTTTTCGAACAGACGATAGCACGTCAGTTGACGGTGTTGCAATTATTTGAGCCATTTGGAAACACGTGTTTATTCTGCTATGGATTTGATGACAGATCATTGTTAACGCTTCTTTTCGCAACCAAGGTTTCGGTCGCGAGCTTTGGTTAGTCTTGGCCATGACGGATAATCCACGAATACAACCATATGTTGTTTATTAGGATAAAAATAAATTTGTGCATAATTAAATACCAATTTGTATCCCACCACTGCTTACTGAAAACGGCATTCGTCTTTTAACAACAACCACATAGGTTCACTCACCGGCAGTTAACATAACACAGTTGTATACAAGGTTAACTCCAAATTCTTAATATAATTTTATATCTGCATAGGACAGCTGATTCCAAGACGTCAAATATGATTTTATTAACATTATGAGTAACCAAATAACTGAATTTGTTACCGCAAATAAGTAAACTTAATGTTAAACAGATTGAAGTGTGTTCACTTAGTTACGTTTTACTCCAAGTACCATCTCCTCTCTACAGGATGCAGGTAAATGTGACGTCGTTGGACATGGCATCTGTCATCCAATGTCCTAGTTTTCTTAATATGTACATTTTCCATTGGCTGTTAAGTAAGGATAAATATGTTCTTTCCTTGGAAATTTGGCTTTCGTTTATACTGTCAAAGATAACTCCATCAAGATGTAAAATGCTGCGTTTCGATATATCGCTCGAAAGGAGATAAAAATCAGCAAAAGCCGTCGCATTGTTTACATTGAAAGTCATAGAATCCAACATTTTAAGACCCTTTCCGGGCCCATACATAAAGGTAAAATCGTTCTAAAACAAACGAAAGATTGCAAAATGATTTGACTTGACGGTAGGTTGATACAATTAAGTAAATTTTTGAAATACACGGCTGGAGAGCGTCTAATAATTCCTACTTAACTTAATAATCGACATGCTATTTCTTCAATAATGTTTATCCAATGTTCTAACAAGCCCCAAGTGTTAACAGAAAATACGGTTCATGAACGGGTATGCACGCATTAAAAATGCAGTAACGTTGCTTTGAATATTAATTTAAACCCCTTCAGTAATGTATTTTAGAACTATTTATGCCCATAAAGGAACAAAAGTTTGAATTAGAAGGTGGTCTGAGAAACAATGTTAAAAATATAAAGGCACCATAAATATTCTGCATTATGTGTCCTATAATAAGTGGGTTTTCCAAAATATCTAACTCTACCCGTACGATTAACAGTCGGATAAAACAGCGCATATTCAGTAAAAATAAATAAAAGAGGACTAAGTTACTGATATTAACTTCCCTCTTTCCTTTCATCTAGCAACAGGTTCCTGATAGTTTACTTAGAATTCATTCACAAAACACGTTTTAAGCACAGTGGGTTTATTAGATCCAATAACGCGATCGGTAAGCGCCCTCAATAGAAGCGTATACCGTCGATCACAACCTCTAGGCCGAGTCTGTGGCCGAATATTTAGAGTCAAACTTTGAGCCAATGAAAATTGTGTACGTTTGCCTGATGACTGCTCATAAATTATTTATGGAATTCCATCACAAACTGACTATAATGGAAGGCATCCTCTGCGTATCTATGCAATTATGGTGGAGACCATGGGCGAACACAGATTTAAAAGAATGAGAGTGATTAGAAGACAGGAGAGTATAATTGTTACTGCACTTTATATTTTATGGATATTGTAGCAGTTTCTCCAAGCAGAGACGAGTTTTTAAATAACGTATCAATCAACTGACAAAAATATGTCATTTTGCTATCTTTATCTAAAGAAAAAAGTGAGCATATTGGCCAGAGGCCACGTTTAACAGATATATTGAATTTTAAATTATCTGTTTGCTTTAACTGTTCCCCAAGAAAAAGATAAAGTTGGAGTTTGGTTGTTAAAAAGGCGCAAATACCGAGCCTGCGCTAACTGCTTCCTTTTTGCATTTTTCTAAATAACATGTACAAAATTGAATCCCAATTTAGCCAAAAAACTGGTCAACCAGTCAAACATCAAGCCCGGTTCGAACAACCCGACTTTTAAACCAAGGAACCCTCGCTTACGTGGTGCACAAAAATCAAAATATCCCATTTTGAAAATATAGAGAACCCAGACCCGACGGCTTGTCTGGTTGCTTTGCTATCCAAGCTTCCTCATGTCTATTAATCCAGACCCTTTACATATATATATATATATATATATATATATTTATGTAAACATGTAATAAAAGTGAAAACATGTTGTCCGAATAAAGAAACTTTTGAATCCTTAATAATTGATGATTGAGCGTTCAGGTTTCCCAAAGCCCAACCATTTGTGATGAACCTAGTTGCCCAGATCTGGCGAGGTAATTAGTAGTTACATTAAAATGTCGTTTATGGAGCAGGTTACAAGAGACGTTGATTTACTTCATGCTTTAAAAGTCAATATGGACAAAACTTAAACTGCACCTAAGAATCGTGTAGTATATTTTTGAAATTTCTGTATCCTTAGAGAGAAGGTAGCCTGGAAGGGTTATTTTTGGCATATTATTCCGAGCATTAGCAAACTCCAATTTCTGTAAACAAATCTTTCGAGTTTCCTATTCCACAAATCTAGATCTAGGACATGGTCCACAAAGACTGAATGGACAATTGCTGGCTTAGCATTGTTCACTGATAGCCCTCGCTATAAATTTACTGATTTCTATGCAAAAGCTTTTAATTACTCCAAATTTGGCACCGGTGTCTACAGAAGTATTTTTTTAAAATTGTGTTAGCTGTGATTTCCAACGTTCAATACACACAGCTCCATGTATATGCAAGCATTCTTTAAAATTCATGTACTAAAGCACACACAAATAATAGTGAGATGCCATCGTTTATAGTTTTAGATATACACTTCCCATAAGTAAATGTTTGTGTATATACATATACTGATCAACTAAACAAAATAATTATGAGAAAGGTAATTTGTCCTAAAACAGAGGATCTAAAAGTTGTGACACTATGCTACAGTTAACTTAAAAAAACTTCACATTTTGATCGCATAATGCCAGAAAAGTTGTTTAAATCAATTTTACTATTTAAATGAATTGTGGTTGAGTTTTCAGCTGCTCTAATTTATGAAAAACTTGAGTCAGTTTTGTTGCAGAGGAAATATTGATGATCTTAATCAAAAACCAAAAATAATTAAAAAGTGTGCATCTAGATAAGAAGAAGGTGCTTAATATATAAAATGGAGAACCAACGTGTCATGAGCATCGACCAGCTACATTATGCCGCCAGACCGGATTTATGAATAAAAGACTAACCAGTCATAAGACGTATTCAAATACTATATAAAACTGTTTTCTATCCATGCGTTCCTTCAAAAGCTAAGCGACAATTGATGTAAGCCTAAGAGACTAAGTCTGATAATAAAAGTGTTCATATTTACCAACTTCACCATTACTCTCGCCTGCTTTGCTGCGGCGCATCACTTTAAAATACGTAGGTTTTGTCACGCCTATGAACCAGCAAAATTAACCGCAACTAAAACGGTTTATGCGGACTACAATGATGTCCACTCGACCGAATTATGCGATGCCATGGCCAATTCTCATGTAAACAGAACCTGGGAAATTAACTCTTTCAGACAACAAGTTATTAGGAAAATTAATCAATGTAAAGTCACTTACTTTCCATATACCATAAAGTAAGAATTGGACCTATATGTCCTGGCCTCATTTGACCTGAGGTTTCTGAACTGTCGCTAAACAGCAAACCAGCATTTTTATGCAGATGGTTCATGCATAGTAAAAACAAAATTGCCATGCATAGCTAGTCCGTATATGAAAAAAATATCTGGATCAAACACTATTCAACCATTGAATTTGCTCTAGTTAACTAGCGCAAAAGGTTAAAGAGACATAGTTGAATAAGGGCAATGATTGTCAGCATGCGATTGAATTGGATCTTCTTTATCTAGTTCATGACGATCAACTCACAGTAGCCAGCGTGTCTACCTTGCAGCAATTAAAAACGAACTTTTCGAGCACAATTTGCCTGTAAAATTGCCTTTTTTTGATATTTACTTAATTTAAACTGTGATAATTATTTACTTTGAACAGAATTCAATTAAAAACGGTTTAATCAGTTAATGCATGTAACAACTCCTTGTCTTGGACAAGAAAACTGTAACTCAATGATAAATAACACATAAAGCCCGATAAAACATATATACCCACATTTCCATGTATTTGTCATTTAACTAGGGAACGTTCATTTGTTTTTTTGTGCGTACACATTTGTGGCACCTTCATATATTAACTTTCTCAATTATAACACATGCCAGACATTTTGCTGTTTTGATGCACCAAATACTTCTGCAACGGTTTGAGGGCTCAAACACATTGCGTTTCGCTTGCGTACCCAGATATCAAGGGAAAATTAATTAAATCTCATATTCTTAAACCCCCTAAAAACAGTGGAATTTACAAATATACTGGCTATACGGTTCAAAATGGCCTAGCGAAAGTCGTATATAAAGCGTTCAACCAGAATATCGATCATCATTACCCTTCAAACATTGAAATATGTGCAGCCAGTTTAGTTTAAATGTCCTATCAAGCAACGCCAATGTTTTTTTACGTTGTCATCATCGTAAAGTTAAAAATACGCATGCACTTGCAACGGATCCAGCAAGTCAACATTTACTGGGAATCACAAACCCGGATAAGCCTCTTTGCCCATAATTAATGAAATCCGCCATTTGAAAAGATTAATTTGATCAAGTATGCTAAGAAATGTTGGCATTTAAATGGGATGCTGATTAAAATAACTATTTAAATATTGCCGTATGCGCAGTTTCGAGAGTTTAGGTGGTTTGCACAGTTACCTGAAACAAATCGAAAATGTTGACTGCTAAATTAGTTTGAGGTGCATTCCAGTGTAATTTAGCCGAGGCCTCTAAAAACTGTTTCTCAATTTTTACGCTGTTAAAAGATCTTTTTAAAAATGTGAGGTGCCGACATTGGGGTTGCCCCTTTCAAAAGTACGTTTACTTTGTCATGGTTTTGTTTTGCCGTCCAGTGTTGCGTAGTAGGAGCACCCAGTGATCAGTTGATAAGAAGTCTAACTGCTCAAACCACTGAGCTACGGATACATTGTCTTCCCTGTTTAGGTCGGGAATAGTAAAATTCATGAGAGTTCTGATCACCAGGTCACGCGTTCGAGCATCGCGTTGTGCATCAACTGGGGTTGGTATGCCTCTCTGATAAATTAAAAATTATGTTTTTATGGAGTTAGAAATTACTTCATTAACTATTTTGCCATTATAATTTCAACTGAGTTTACGAAAAATAGAAAAAAACTTAATATACTTTTTTAATGAAACCCAAACTGATTTCACAATTGCATTATTTGCTTGCAAAATGCTTTCTTTTTATAGTTTTTTAAAAATGATACGTTAATCCACGCTTTTGGATGCAATTCGTACGATGCACTGCTTGCAGTCTCAATCAAGACTAAAAACTGCGTTCTTTATGAAAAACGTAGAGCTTCTTACTAAAATGTTAATCTAGTCTATTTAAATGTTTAAAAACATTAAAAGATTATTAAGTAAACTTTATTGTAATTTGAAGAAATAAGTATGGACTAAAGTGATTTTCAGCTCACCAGGCCAGTGCTTGCTCAAATGTCTCCTTGAAGTTTGTTTCATCATTTCGATTTATAAAGTTAAAACCACTACGAATTGCCAAAACATATCTAAAGCTAATACTTAAATACAAATTATCATCATTAATGTAATCGCAAACGATAGACCTATAAATTTGACATTACTGCTTACTGAGCAATTTTCTGAAATTTCCGGATCAATGTCACTTGAAGTTGATGAATAAATAAGCGATTCATGAAAAAAACAAACTGTTTTCCTAATGCTTGCCTATTTTTGTAGTAAAATGAGTAGGAGCATGTGCCGCTTTTGCAATTTTTTATCTATAAGATACATAGTTTGCCAAGAGGCAAACATTAAAATGGAGGAAAATTGATATAAAAGGTTTTGTAATTCATAAATTAAAATATGTGAATTCAGATAGACCGGAAATGAAAAGACGCATGACGAGTTTGGTCTTCAATATTTATTTGGAAATAGGGAACTAAAGGACAAAATGCTTGTTCGAAGAAGAAACAGCGATGTCAAATTCTCAAAACAAACAGAATGCTAAATAATACTTTATTTACAGTTTACGTTTTCTGTCATTAAATAATGGTTTATGCTGTGCAGTTGGAATATTGGGAAGAGCCGTTAAATGATCAAAGTATCTATGAATTGATGTCATGTGCTTTAATAAATTAGGGGACTAACCGAAAAATCATACTTAAGCTGTCGAATGAATTTTCCCTGTTAGACGTGAAGTCTACTGTCCATAATAAACATATTTTATGCGTTTTGTTGCTTTTTACTCATATATATCCAAGAAGAGAGACGTAACGTGGTCTGTGAAGCAGAAATCAACAAACGTGTTTCTGAAGGCTGCACTGCATTTCAGCTTACCATCTTATTAAAAGACAGACAGGTCATGCATTTATCAAGAGGTATGCAACAACAATTGTGTATCAGGTCGATAGTGGCGGTTTTGTCATACTTGATCTTGAGAAATTTGTAATTGGCATCTAAATCGATATGCCTGTTAATGCACGCCTCGTCAGAGTGCATAGCCTACAGGAATTCGCGGCTTTTTATTGTCGGGCAGGCGCCAAAGAACTGGGGCACCAGTTTCAAAAATTTACACACTTAAGTTATTTTGTTCCCTAAGAACTCAACCTAATTTAATAAAATTGCTTGGGATGCCAATATCTCAGTATATATATATATATATATATATGATAGTGTGGGGCTCACCGATCTGCTTAAAGAACATGCATGTTCCGTTGTGCCCTGGAGCTCAGACTAGAGCCCTCGCAGGCGGTCGCATAGCGACGTGTAGCATATGATGGAATGGAACCGACCAAGACAAGGGAGACTGGAATGGCCATTTCTGGCTTATTAGCCGTCATCAGCCAGTCATACCCAATCCCAAGTGTGGCACACCTGGGATTCGAACCCGCGACCTTTGGTATTTGAGTCGAACGCTCTACCATTGAGCCACGGGCTCGTTATTTTGTCGGTTGTGATCGGGAATATGATGATAGTGTGGGGCTCACCGATCTGCTTAAGGAACATGCATGTTCCGTTGTGCCCTGGAGCTCAGACTAGAGCCCTCGCAGGCGGTCGCATAGCGACGTGTAGCATATGATGGAATGGAACCGACAAAGACAAGGGTGACCGGAATGGCCATTTCTGGCTTATTAGCCGTCATCAGCCAGTCATACCCAATCCCAAGTGTGGCACACCTGGGATTCGAACCCGACCTTTGGTATTTGAGTCGAACGCTTCTACCATTGAGCCACGGGCTCGTTGTTTTGTCGGTTGTGATCGGGAATATGATGATAGTGTGGGGCTCACCGATCTGCTGAAGGAACATGCATGTTTCGTTGTGCCCTGGAGCTCAGACTAGAGCCCTCGCAGGCGGTCGCATAGCAACGTGTAGCATATGATGGAATGGAACCGACAAAGACAAGGGAGACCAGAATGCCCATTTCTGGCTTATAAGCCGTCATCAGCTGAAGTCATACCCAATCCCAAGTGTGGGTACACCTGGGATTCGAACCCGCGACCTTTGGTATTTGAGTCGAACGCTCTACCATTGGAGCCACGGGCTCGTTGTTTTGTCGGTTGTGATCGGGAATATGATGATAGTGTGGGGCTCACCGATCTGCTTAAGGAAGATGCATGTTCCGTTGTGCCCTGGAGCTCTGGGGACTAGAGCCTCGCAGGCGGTCGCACAGCGACGTTTAGCATATGATGGAATGGAACTCCAGGGCACAACGGAACATGCATGTTCCTTAAGCAGATCGGTGAGCACCACACTATCATCATATTCCCGATGGCTACCAAAGCAGTACAAGAAAGAAAATTATTATGCACCTTTTCGATATCATATATTTGAATGAATAATAACTTCAACCATATTTCTTAAATAAATATATGCTACTTGAGAAGCCATTTTTACACAGCATGGTTTTTGCTGCTGGTCACACAGAAAGTCGTTTAAAATCCCGCCTTCCTCAATATCTTGTGATTCGGCTGCACGATGATCAATATGTCAAAAATATGTCAAAATGTTGTATGAAATTTCAGGAGACAATGCATCGACTGTATGAATGACAGATAAGTGTAGCCTAAAAACCTTAAAACGAATACAAATAATAGTTAATTATTCCGTTATTACTTATGTCACATGGCCAAAATAAATTTGACTATAGAAAGCAAAATATAATTGCTTCAGTCGTACTGAATGTCGTTTCTTTTTTTACAATAAAATCAAAGAACAGATACGCAAAATTTGTTTACGGTAACCAGCAATCACTCAGAAAAATACCAGAACAATAGCAATTAAGATAACATAATTTGAGCTAAGAACTGGATTGTTGAACGTTAAAGATATTCGTAGTGCTATTACGTAGTAACAGCACGAAAGAAGTTTCTAAACTGTTTTCCGTAATCAGATTTATGGGGATAATTCGCGTATTAAGACGCACTGCATGAAAATAATGCAGAGGTGCTTCAAACTTTTAAAACTTAGTAAGTGATGTGTTAGTTCGTATTGAGCAGTACACGTCGTCATTCCTGCTATAAGGGCCTACTTTATTTTCATAAGGGTCGGTAAATGTGCCAAGCCGAGCAATGGGAAACCAACATCGGTTCTAGTCATTAAAATGGAAATATGTCATGCATCTATGCTTCGTACCCGCGATAGCTTAAGCAAAATTCGAGTATAGTCACCAAATTACCACCTTAGCAACGAGAACCCCATCAAGGGGCAAGGTATTTAAATGTGGCTACATGGACCGGCTATCATAATGCGAACTTAAAATCCGACCGAACCACCTAAACCCTGTAAGTGTTTACAGCAGGCTCCCTAAAATATTTCCATTTTGTTAAAATATGAGAGATATAATTACCTCTTTTCTGGTGCATAGTAATACCAGACACAAAAAGTGAATCGGTACGAAATATAACTTTGAGAAAACTATTGGATTCGCTTAAAAAGAGTGACGAAAATGAAGTGGTCATAAATATAAAGCCTTATTACACGTGAACACATCAGCTGCCATTCAGCACTTTGTGGTGTGATAATTAGCAGAACGACCGCTTAAAGTTCACGTGAATTTGCTGCTTCTGCCATGTAGAGCATGACGAACGATCCTCAACAGGCCACAAATAGAGTCCAGCGGAGCGATTAGAATTCTTGAATCTGTACACAAGCACACACACGCTCGTAAAAAATGGCGCTATTGTCAAGAATTTGGCACTCTCAGGTCATAATCATCAGACTCCCAGGCCATTGACAGCTCGTGTACGCGCCCCTACAGCTCTTACAGTGCCGCCACTAGTTTACTTGGGCAATTAGGTTATTTCTCCACAATGGTTGCACCTATTGTTCTATTGCCTCGTTAAAGAAAACATGGGCTAAGTCGTAGTGGTGTTTAATTAAGGTTCGAGTGCAACAGTTTCGCAAATCCTTCAGTGACTTAGAGTGTATCAGAATTGCGCCAACTTTATGTTCACCTCTAGAAGACTAATTAACCCCCAAGCGTTTAGTTAGAATAATGCAATTATAAAACCAGTGAAAGATCTTTCATTGTGGAGAAGATTTTTTCATTCAATTTGCAAGTTCATTAACATTGAACGAGAAAAATATAACTGCTTTTATTGGCAAAAAGCCACTAACATTTGTATGGCTGTTAATGGGAGGACGACTGCTAGAATAAGGAAAAGCAAGTCATTAATTTTAGAGAACAATGGTTGCATTACCGAATTTTTTTTGAAGTGGCTTGAATGAGTTTATATTGTCCGAAACGATAAATACATAAGGCTATTTGACATCATTTGTTTGTTTAAAGTACTTTCTACTGACCGATAACAAATTGTTGGCATTTCATCACATGTAATTGTGCAATTATTCCCTCGATAACACATAATGTGCTCATATTGTAAGCGATGAAATAAGCTCAATGCATTTCTTATTAATCACTTATCTAGAGGACAAAACCTTACATACGTAAAATGTAAAAATTTAACAAAGATGTTAAATCATTCGTAAGCTGGCACCAATGCACGTACCAAAGCTTTGAAGTCATAATGAAAAACCTTAAGGAAATTCAAAACTGAAAATAATTGTGAAATGTGTCATTATTTTGTTGATTAAAAATAACATTTAAAGTGTTGAAACTAAAAACGTTAAAAGTCACAGAAATTGTGACGGTAACATTTAAATAGAATTGTCCGGTGATAGCTTAAGCATACCATTTTGTGGATATTAAGGAACAAGCCTTTCGACAAGTTGCTCTATAGGTAATTCTGGTTTTGAATTAAAATCAATTTTAGATCCTCCTTGAAATGCCTACGAATATTTTATGCTTTTTAATCTTCAGAATCGATGCATTATCGAAAATGTTTTTGAAGAGGTTTATATGAGTAAGGATTTTTTAAAATCTACTCATGATAACAAATAACGTTCTCGTAATGTGAGATATTAATTTCGCTGAATGTATATTTTTTAAAGCTCCTAACTAGAATAGAGAACATAACACATACAAAATGTCAAAATTTAACAAAGACGTTACATCACTCACAAGCTGGTATCAATGCATGTATCAAAGCTTTGAAATAATAATGATCAACCTAACGGCAATACAAAAACTTAAAATAACTATGAAAAGTATCATTTCTTTTTGGAAAAAAATAAGATTTTAAAGTGGCAAGATTTAAAACGTGAAAAATCGCTTAAAACGCGACAAATACATTTAAATATAATTGTCTGGTGCTAGGGTAAGCAAAAAAACGTTTGGATATTAAGGGAACTATCCTTTTGTTAAATTGTTTTATAGGTATTTTTAAGCATTGGATTAGAATCAGTTTCAGATCCTCCCGGTCATACGGGCGAATATTTCATGATTTTTAATCTTCACAATCAATGGGAACTAAATGTATATCATTTTATGTTTGTTCATTAAAAGTCTCAGAATAAGATAAAGCCTAGAATAATTTGCCGAACTAGTGAGCTTTTGGATATTCATCGTAAAGGAGATGGCCAGTTCTGTCATATTTGTAGATTCACCTTAATGTGAAAATTAATTGCCAAGACAACTTAATGTTTATAACAAAAATTGACAATTAATATGCCTAAGATCATTTTTATTTTGTTTCATTAAGTAACCCCCTTAAAAGGTCCATTTTTAATTTAATTCGCTGAAATAAATATGTGGACATTCTTAATTTCAAAGGTCAAATCAAAGTAAAACATGTGAAAGTTTTTAACACTATTGTGACGGTCCGAAAAAAGATATATATTGTCTGCTGAAAATGAAGGAACCTATTTTACGCTTTATAATTTAGCGATTTTTGTCACATTTGATTGCTTCAATGCCCCATTCAAAGACTGAAAATACATAACCGAGTATCCGACGATATATTAAGTTTTTGCGTAAATTGCTTATCTTATGTCAATTGTTTTCAAAATTTCAGGGGTTGCGGAAAGTTAATTACAAAAAAAGATCTGTCTGCAGGGTTCTAATTTAACATCGATGTTTCTGTATTCCATCTCCACATTACCTTGCAAAACATTTGCTAATGGTCTTTATTTTTACCATATAAAAACAAAGATACCAGTTAAAAAGTTATTTCGTGCATTTCGTGGTAGGAACACTTCAGCAATTTGCACAAAATATTATAATAACCTGAATTCATTGATTACAATGAACGAGTGTTAACTGTTACGATAACCCTAATACGAAGACAGAACCGAGCTTCTCGTTCGAACCCTTGAAATGTCTAGTTGAAAATCAAAAAATGTCTACTGCACTCATACTGCAGAATATGAGGAAACAGTTTGCTTTGAAGATGATTTTACTAACACACAATTGAATCGTAGGACAGACACGAAAAAACTTATGACCATTAAAAAGAACCTTAATTCCTTTTATATATTCGAACAATGTCACAAGAGAATCAGCTGTTGTTTGCATTATGCGAGCTGTGTGTGTCTCAGGCACACCTTTTTCGTTTTATTGCACTGCATAGTATATAAAGATTTCATAAGTCCAAATGTTGACAGGTTGGTCATTGCCTAATACATTTAAGTTGAATTTTCAGTTGCAAGCATAAGCTGCCCTTTTTTAAAACAAAAAATGTAATTTTTCGTATCTGAATTTGCCTGATTTTCCTGAAAGCAACACGAAATTTTCCATTGTCCGAAGTTATATATGCAATTTTTTCCGGTTTATTTTGCTACCCACAAATACGATGTTTTGAGCCTGACAGTTTTCAGCAAACAATATCATCAACCTTGAATATGTGCCATACCAACCCAAATGTTGGTCACGGCTTTCTACGAATTTAACCATCTTCGTTATATCAAACAACGTATTAAGTTCGTTTTATCTAAAACAGTTTTAATTTTCTCTTTGAATATGAGGACCATCTGTGTCGAATATGCTTGTACCCATCAGAAAATGGAAGAACAAATTAGCTCAAGTTGGACACATTCATGCAAACCGTAGATGGTTATGATTTTCAGAGTGGTCCACCTAACTATCAGAGCAGTTGGTAAGTTTTTGATACACGCAACGGCTAAGCAAAGTCTTTTGAAGTCGCTAGAATATCGATTATCTACGTAATTAATATAGCCTTTTCAACATTTACAAAATTTTGCTTGCAGTTTTCTTTTCATTACCATCATTTGCAGTAGATGATGTCTTTTACCTCACATCCTCAAAATCCTATCGTATTGCCGACTTTGTTACGATTAGGTTTGCTCTCCTTAAATTGGGGATGCAGAAAGTTTCTCAGTTATGTCCAAGATTAACAGGGTAGGTGAACATGACCCCAAGAAGCACTACTGTGTCCCTCGGTCATTTAAAACCAGGCCATACGTCTCGACAAGAGATTTTTGTGTCACTTATGCTTACTGTTGACCTAACATGATCCACAATCGTCTGAAAAAATCTTGCTGACGTTGCTCAGGTAATTATTAAGTGCCAGTTAAATTGCCCCACAGGCTACTTAAATTAACTGCTATTCAGCAAAATCTAGTTTCATTTTCCACTAAGTAAACATATTGCTCCTGTACAAAATGTGGTCATTGCTGGTGCTACAATTGTCGCTATCAACCTACTATCTTTAACTTTTCCTTTGTGTGAACCATCTAATATTAATGGATCTTGACAAGTTTCTGTCTCGAAAATTAAACTGCATGTTGTCTACTTTGGCATTGGTGAAGCTGATGATGTCCTTTTTTCTTCATATAAGACTAAAATAAAATTATTTAACTCCAGTTATGATTTAAACTGGCTATTTTGGAAACAAACGCTTAAGTCATTGCACTCAACTTTATTTCATTATTTATATGTATATAAATGTCAAGTAATTTCAAATAGAAAAGGAGCTTTCCTGCGTATATGTTCGACAACGGCTACCCAGATCAGCTTTGGACGCAGATAGCAAGCAAATGTGGCAGATAAATCAGTAAAAATGATGTTTTGGTTGGCTCTCGTCTCTTTTATATCCCCTTCAGATTTCTGTATGCCACATCTTACTCGATACATCTGATTATGCATGGTTTATTTGAGTGTGTTGGTTCGAGGGACTGTCGGCCTTTATTAAAAGTACAGAAAAAGATAAGGCGCGTTTTATCCCAAGAAAATGTATGCCCGGTGTATAGGACATGCAAGGCTACTTAAGACAGGTAGTCTCGCCTCGTTGCGGTGAACTGATGTTAGTTATGGTGGCTTATCATCTTTGAACTCTACAACTACATCAAATGCATAACATGAGATCTTTTAAACAAATTCCTAATTTTCTGCTTCCTTGCGATTGGGAAGCTGAGTGTGAAACGTAGTCATTTGTTTGCGTGCCACCTGAATTTGCTGCTTCCATAGGCATCTTTCGACGAATTTGAACACATTCTCCGTGTAAGGAAGGGCTCAGAAATTATTAAGTTCCGACTCCGATTAGAGCTCTTTGGTTCCTTTTCCATTAACATGTGTTTGTCTCCTGCATAAACACAGAAAGGCATTTGATTACCTGTTTTGAGGGAATAATTCACGTAAGTATTTCTATTCGATTCAAGGCCATTCTTGGTCGGAACAATTTGTTTTTACTCGATTAAGAAGTTAGCTGACAGCATTTCGTGTGTCAGCAATGGGCGGATTGTTCTCATAGGGTACAATGATTTTAGCATACTTTTCTCTTCGGAAATAAATCGGCGTTATAATCTCTCGGTCTTTTGCTGCATGAAAATAACACAATCTGAACCAACCACAGCTTAAATCGATGGACTACCTAGGGTTGACAAAGCCGAAGTACCATAACGACCGATAGCCTCATTGATCGGTGCACCTAATTAAAAAAAATATTAGTTGCTATTCCACAAACTACATCTATTTACAAGGGATTGTGAAACCTTCATAGAAAACTCCGTTGAATTGCTAAACAAATTGTGAGGACTCCAGATTGCTGCAGATACAATAATGGTATCTTTTGAGGTTATCTTCATGTTAACATTCATACTTATAGATTTGGTAAAGCAATACACAGAAGAATTACTGCAGTTTATGACATGGATATTTCTGTATCTGTCATGATTGAACTCTTGGAAACGAACTTTTCCTTCTCACTAGGATACTAAAAACAACTAAAGGGAGCCCCTATGGGTCTACCCATCTCCGGCTACCTTGCTAAAGTATTTATGCAAAAATTAAAAGCGACAGTCTTACCCCTAGTTTATCCCAAATGTTGGGTACGCTATGTGGATGAAAAGTTTGTTATCGTTAAAAGGATCAAGTAGAAACGGTGAGCCCCACACTATCATCATATTCCCGATCACAAATGACAAAACAACGAGCCCGTGGCTCAATTGTAGAGCGTTCGACTCAAATACAAAAGGTCGCGGGTTCGAATCTCAGGTGTGCCACACTTGGGATTGAGTATGACTGGCTGATGACGGCTAATAAGCCAGAATTGGCCATTCCGGTCTCCCTTGTTTTTGTCGGTTCCATTGCATCATATGCTACACGTCGCTATGCGACCACCTGCGAGGGCTCTAGTCTGAGCTAAAGGGCACAACGGAACATACATTTTCCTAAAGCATATCGGTGAGCGACACACTATCATCATATTCCCGATCGCAACCGAAAAAAACAACCCCGTGGCTCAATGGTTGAGCGTTCGACTCAATAACTAAAGGTCGCGGGTTCGAATCTCGCGTTTTTCACACTTGAGATTGGGTATGACTGGCTAATGATGACTAATTAGCCAGAAATTACCATTCCGGTCTCCCTTGGCTTTTTTCGGTTCCACTTTATATATATATATATATATTTAGATACATAAACATATATATACATATATAAAAATTTGTTCAGTTTTTGGGAACAAAAAAAGTTTATTTAGTAAGTGTTCAAATCGTATGCCCCAATTCATCTTCATACAAATGGGAATGTACAGAAAACAAATAACCTTTAACAATGCCTTACCCAAGATTCTATGGTTGGCTAAAGG
>WEDG01015089.1:0-36637 GCA_017591395.1 Schistocephalus solidus | reverse complement strand
TTCGCCGTTTAGAACTTCGCCTGACGATCACATCAAGGAAGGGCACATGTAGCTCTTTTTCTTATTCCATCGTGACTTTTATATCTGGGAGGATCAAGTTAAGGTTACCATAGAAATTTCGCATCATGTTCCTCTTGACGATAATTAACATGTCGTCCACTTAACAGCACCAAGTTATCAATTCGCTGTTGGGTGAAGGCAAGCTATTCCGGTGCTTGTACGACCTATTTTGCCACTAAACAGGAGCTTCCGAGCATTAATAATGTACGGTTAAAACAAGGAAAGTTAATAAATATGTAGATCAAAAGAAATTTCTGTCAAAATAATCGTACATTTGTACACCCCGGATGTTCAGTAAAACTTTTCAGTCCCGAAATCCGGTCAGTAGAGTGATTCAATTACTATGGGAAAATACTCTGTTTAAAATGCGAGCGCTTAACAGATCCCTATTTTAAAAATCGTTAATATTTCTGACTTTTCACCTCCAACCCCTATGTAATTCCATTTCACGCGCCCCTTCTCACCCAAAATATGTCCACACTTAAACCTCAATCAAACTAAAATCATTCCACTTTACTGCTTTGGTCAATACCTTTAGTTGCACCTTCCTTCTTCGTGTTTTTTGCTTCCCAACGCGCCTCAATCCCGCATAGTATTTTATCAAGGAATTTCCTCTTCTCCGAATTCAAGTTTACGTTCTCTACTGATTGATCTCTAATATGCTTTATTAAAAATGGTAGCAACGGAGAGAGTAAAGCCTCACAAACTACTTAATTTCGAGTTATAAGCCCCTTTAAACATCCATTACTGACTACCTGAAGAAGTAGAAAAAAGAAGAAGAAGAATAATAAGAAGAAGAATAAGAAGAAGAAGAAGAAAAAGAAGAAGAAGAAGAAGAGAACGAATAAAAAGAATGAAGCTACACTTACTGGTTGGACATGAATATACATTTCCCCCATCCCATATGTGTCCTTGCACTATAGTTCTATGTACTGCTTAAACCCTAACCCTAATCCCAGCCCCAACCCTAGCAATAACACAACCCTTAACTTAGTCCCTTTAAGGTAGATTAACGCAAACTGTAATAAGAGCGGGTACTACTACTTAGTAGTAGTAGAAATAGTAGTAGTATTAGAAGAAGAAGAAGAAGAAGAAGAAGAAGAAGAAGAAGAAGAAGAAGAAGAAGAGGAAGAAGAAGAAGAAGAAGAAGAAGGAGAATAGCTTCTTCCTACTCAAAAGCGAGGAGGATGAGGACAGAGAAAATGAGGAGGGGAAGGAGGAGGAAGAGATTGAGGGGTTATGCTGGAGAAGGAGACAGGAGGAGGAGGAGAAGGAGGACAAGGAGGTAGGAGGAAGGAAGAAGAGGGAGGAGCGATGGAGGAAGAAGATGATCAGACGATGAACGCAGGAGAAGAGCGTAGGACAGAGGAGAATGAGAGGAAGGACGAGGAGGACGAGAGAGGAAGGGAGGAGGACGGACGACTGGATGGAGAAGAAAGGCACAAGGGAGGACACGAGAACCAGGAGGAAGGAGGAGGAGGGAAAGAAGGAGAGGATGAGGAGACGAGAATGGAGCAAAGGAGCGAAGAGGAACGAAGGACGAGGTGAGGGAGGACGGAGGTGGAGGAGGAGGAGGGCGGAGGAAAGAAGGAGGAGTGGAGAAGGAGGACGGGAAGGACGGAGGAGGAAGAGGAGGGTGGAGAAGAAAGGCGTGGGAGGAGCAAGGAAGATGAAATGGAGGGAGGAAGAGTGGAGGAGAAGAGGTGAGGAGGGAGAAAGGTAGAGGAGCCACAGACCCACGAGGAGACACCCAGAAGCACATGGAGGAAACGAGGAGGTGAGGATGGAGGAGTGACGAAGAAAAGGAGAGGAGAAGGTAGGGAGGAGGAGGAGGAGGAGAATGAGAATGGGAGGAGGAAGGTGGAGGGAGGAGAGGATGGAGGAGGAGGAGGAGGAAGACAGGAGCACAGAACTGGTGCGGGAGATGGAGACGGAGGAGAGTGGAGGAAGGGTGGAGAGAGAAGGAGGATGGAGAAGGTGGACGGGACGATGAGGAGGACGGAGGAGGGAGCAGGGGTGGAGAATGAGCAGGAGGGGGAGGAGCAGGAAGATGAAATGGAGGAGGAAGGAGGGAGGAGGAGAAGAAGGTGGCAGGTGTAGGCAGGAGGAGGGAGAAAGGTAGGAAGATGATGGTTTAGTCACAACATCCGACCATGAAGACACCCTAGTAGCTATGTTGGCGGGAGGAAACAGAGAAGTAAGAGAAGAGGAGAATGGAGGAAGAAGGACAAGGGTAGGAGGAAGAGGTGAGAGAGCAGTGCGAGGAGGGAGGATGAGGGAGAAGGATGGAGTGAAGGAGGAGGAAGAAGCAGGAGTGAGAAAGGAAGACAGAGGGACAGAGGACAGGACAGATGAGCAGGAGGAGAGGAGCAGTGAGTGGAGGAGGAAGAAGATGGAGGAAGGTGGAGGAAGGAAGGAGGCGAGGAGGAGGAAGAGGAGGTAGGAAAATGAGTGGTAGTGCAGGAAGGACACTGGAGGAAGGAGGAGGAGAAGAAGGTGAGTGGAGGAGAGGAAGGAGGATGGAGAGGAACAGGACCCGAGGAGGACTAGGAGCACTAGTGAGTAGGGCTACGAGGAGAGGAGAAGGAGGATGGAGGTGGAGGGAGGAGAAGGTAGGAGGACGATGTAGGAGGAGGAAGAGGGAGCAGGTTGGAGAATGAGAAGGAGGGGGAGGAGCAGGAAGATGAGATGGAGGGAGGAAGGGGGTGGAGGAGGAGGAGAAGGAGGGCAGGAGCAAGGAGGAGGAGGAAGACAGGAAACATGGTCACGGACACTTTTAACTGTCAAGGAGGACACCTTTAGTAGCTAAGGTTATGGGAGGAAACGGAGAAAGAGGAGGGGTGAGGAGGATGGGAGTGTAGGAGGAATAGTGAGTAGGGCTAGTGCGGAGGAGAAAGAGGGAGAAGGTGGAGGAGGATGAGGAAGAAGGACGATTTAGGAGGAGGAAGAGGGAGCAGGGTGGAGAATGAGCAGGAGGGGGAGGAGCAGGAAGATGAAATGGAGGGAGGAAGTGAGTGGAGGAGGAGAAGAAGGTGGCAGGTGTAGGCAGGAGGAGGGAGAAAGGTAGGAAGATGATGGTTTGTCACAAAACACTTTAATCCGCCGGCGAGGACACCTTAGTAGCTATGTTGGCGGGAGGAAACGGAGAAGTAAGAGAAGGGTGAGGAGGATGGGAGTGTAAGAGGACTAGTGAGTAGGGCTAGTGCGGAGGAATAGGGAGGAGGAGAGGAAGGATGTAAAGGGAGGAGGAGGAGGTAGGAGGATGCAGGAGGATGAAGAGGGAGAAGGTTTGAGAAGGAGCAAGAGGAAGATGAGGTGGAGGAGGTGGGTGGAGGATGAAAAGTAGGGAGGACGGAGGTGGGTGGAGGATGATCTGACATTAAAATCTGTACCTAGCTGGTCGGTAGCCTTATAGTGGAAATACATACGCTTTATGGTATATACTGAGCGGTGCATGCAATAAATGTGAAGTTAAGTCCCCATCGACATGGACTACGGACACTAAGCTACCGGGAGACAGCTGACCTGCATTTGTGCTAAAAATCGTGCTTTTCCACGGCATAAATCTGCGTTTTGAATGCAGTTTGACAGATATTTCTACTCAAATGCTTATGGGTATACCATACACACAGAGGACGTGCTAGCAAAAAGCCCAGGCTCGCAAACCTTGTGCCCATATATGACGTTGCTGTAAGGGATCAGGTTCATGGGTGTGTTCTTCAGTGTTCCTCGTGTACTCTGGTATACTAACTCTAGTTTTATTTTGTCTTTCTTAAATTCAGATAAAATTGATGCCTGAAATTGGAGTACTTCCTTCAGAACAGACCTTTTCAGGCTCGTTCTGAAAGTTGTTATGACTGATTGAGCTGAAATCCATCAGCTACTGCCAACAGGCAGTCAGTCATATACAAATATGTAATTATTTAGCATCGTGCTTGCAAACGTACTAAATAAAGGTCCAGATTGGCCGATCTTGTGCTAATGCATCACGTAGTTGCGAGGGGTTCGGCCTATCAGTGGGTCCCTCAGCGTCCCTCGCGTGTTCTCTGGTATATATATATATATATATAGAACAAATATGTTGCTAAGAGTGCAACAGACAAGACGCAGACAGCTGTTTCACGGTCATTACCGATCGAGTGAGATCCTTACCGCATTAGTGAGTGTTACGCACTTGTTTGGCTTATATATATATATATATATAGCGTTTGAAACTAGAAAATTTTTGTTTGCCTGTAATTTTACTCCCTCAAAGTGCACTCTGACCGCTATCGTGCTATCACTTAAACTATCTCCCACGCAAATTCACTGCTTGGCGAAAAAATCAAGAATTGTTGTACATTGCAAACAATTAGATGCCTCACAGCGATAGTTCAAAACTTCCGCAAGACTGAACACTCCGTGGCTTTTCCAGCGCTCATATATATCAGAGTGTTGGTGTGAATAACACGAGAATATATTTCCAAGTTGTGTCATAATGTATGTACCCACGCTCAGCAACCAGAAAAAGTCTCACAATCCTACTTGAGGGCCTTGTGCAAAGTAAATATACCGGCTTCACCAAACTACCCTTTTATTTCGTCTATTTGTATACCTTTTGGCGGGCTTTTTAAATTGAGCCGCCATCTTTTATGCTCTCCATTCGCAGGTAAATCCTCTTATATGTATGTCGGTTGGCCTATTTTACCCATGATATAACGAATTTTTAACCCATTTGTTAATTCAACAAAATGAGGTCATCAGTGCACGACGCTGGCACCGTTTTGAAAGAAGTCCAAATTTTCAATATTTTGAGACGCATTTAAGGACGATTATTCATGATGTCAATGTATGCATTCTTCGGCCATTCATTTGTGATCTTCCGGTGTTGTGTGGTTTAATGTTTCAAATCTTGTTTATGGTGAATGGAGGACATTTTTTGCTGAAAGTTTTGGAATTTTACTTTCAAAATAAAGTATGGCTCTCTCTCTCTCTTTTAATACACCCAAGTTTAAAATTTCATCTAAAACAGACTCACTTAGTGCATGTCATTAAGCTACTTATTTCAAAAGTTCTCCCCAATGCGCGAACACTTTTTCCATCATCCAGTATAGAAATTCGCCTCAGATGTGTAAATTACTGATTCATTTACCTCTAAATGAAAATTTATTTTACCTTTCATGCGATTCAGAATGCGAGCTCCTGTAGGTCCATCGGACTTCCTAAGGTTAAACTAATAAATAGGTGATAGATCTGGGACTTCAAATAGTTTCTCTCTGAACCAATAATTTTCGGGATTTATAAAAAACCTATGATGGTCCAACTTTACTCTTTCATGCTCCTAAAATAACTGTTTTTAATTTATCACACCTGAGAAGTTTGGACATCCTGAACACTGCTAACCTCCGTGGGTTTAAGGTACCGTTAACCGTTCGCAAAAATTAATTAAGAGTTTTGCTGTGAAAGCAACCACATGAGTGAAGGTCATTTATTCCCGCTGTATCCCTGAACTCCCTATGCTTTTAATGCCGCCCACAGTTGTATATATAACGCAAATATTTTCCTCATTGTTGGTGTTATTGAAATGCAATCAAAATTTCCGGTAGAGGGTGGAACTATCTCACAACGGTTACCTGAGGTTACGTTTACGTGACGGGTTTCGGGTCATCTCGCTGGGCATCAAAGTTCTCGAATAGGGGGCAGGTTGTTTTCTGTGGGCAGTTCACTTCAGTACCATTTTTAGCTTTCTACTTTCCTCAGAAAGTAAGCTCTAACTTGGACTAGGTCAGTATATTCGAGAGACTATAGCCACAGACCAAATATTGAAATGAATATGCGAGCCGAAGTCCATAAGCCACGGCGGGATAACCGCGTAATATCCACAGGCAGCCAGTAGGCAGTCAAGAATATAACCCATGCAATTATTTACCAGTGTAACACAGACACAGGTTTCGCCTATATTTTGCCGCTGCATGTCACAGCTGCGATGGGTTCGGCTTATCAGGGAATCCTCCAGTCTGCCCCATGTGCTTTCTGGTAGATACTAGAGCATTTAAATTTGACGCTTTTTAATCTTCTCAGTGATCAATTGCTAACTTTGGGTAAATCAGAGTGGCCCATCACGTTATAGATTAACTTCTGAGAAAATTAAAAAGCTCTAGTGTTGAAACTGGAGTAGCTATAAAAAAGTACACAGGGAATTCTGGGGACCCACTGATGAGAAAAAACCCTCTGCAGCTGTGCCATGCGGCGGCAAAATATCGTACGAACTCTTGTCTAGGCATTTAGCTAGTGCCTATGCAGCCAACGTGGTAAATGACTGCATAATCTCAGTACAAAACTAGGCTGATAACCCCAGTTTATGCAGTTTTCGTGCCCTGTTGTTATCAAATTGGTGCAAAATCAAGCCTCATTCAAATTCGGGCGTGAAACAAAGTTGATCGAAGGGTGATCGTCCTTTGCTTCAACTCCAGCATTCACTAGATCAATTGATGTTTGCGTCTTCTCGTTAGGTGCAGTGACCCATCTTTTGCAAATCAGCTGCAACCACGAGATGGCTTTATAGTGAATCTATGAAAGATGCTATAATAATTTCGGTTCCTAATTCATCTACCATATTACCTGGCATAATATATTCATCATTGTGTGTTAGTGGCCCTAACTCGTAACCGGAGTGAGGAATTCGGTTATGATTAAAGAGCCACCCGCAGTGTGATAGTCTGTCAGTACTCGGGTTGCTTTGATTCCCAACATCTGCCCTGCCATTAAAGTGGGTAGATGGGTGGAGAGGGCTCTCAACGAATGTTTCGGCGCATTTCCTGGTCTTTTAGATTCTATGGGAGAGTTTCAGCTTAGCCAACCTGACAACTGAAATACTGCAGCTAACTTCTACCCGTTCTATATTAGATGGCCTATCCATGAAAATTTCTGAAATGTATTTTTGCTTTGAAAAGATGGTTTAAGTAGTGTTGTAACGGTAATTATAGCGCTCCATAATCCCAAGATACTTTATTCACATCAGGATCCCCTCTTTTGAACATGTTACGTTCCGTCCACCTTCAAAAACTCCAGTCTGTAAAAAAACTAATGAATCAGTCGGATTTCGCATTGATTTGCAATGCTCTTATAAGTTCAAATATATTTTGTAGCAAATTTTTATAAAAATATTTTTTCTTTTGATCATTCGGTAATGAATTACGCTTTTTTACAGTTGAATGGCATCGTTTGATTTTAAAAAAATATCTTCTCATTACGAAATTTTTTCAGACTATATAAGTTGGATTCATTAAACTTCGTATCTTTACATTTATTAGCACTGGTAATAAATTATACCATATGGTCCATATTTACTGCAACATTTTTAAAACCCAATGCGACGTCTTCTTAATGGCGTAAGATTTTTTAACTAAAATTATATGACTATTTTCTAAACCGTCAATATAACTATGCCAGCATATTGGGTGTAAAACTATTTTGGAGCTTAGCACGTTTTTATAAAACCGACAGATTTCCTTGAAGAAGGCATAACTTGATACCAAATCAGTACAAGAATGAATAATTTCGTGCATTTTTTGATAAAATATAGTTAAATCTGTAAGGGCATTGCATATCAATGGAAATGTCATACTACTATAGTACTCAATTTTTACAGAGGAAAGTTTTTGAAAGAGACTAGAAATATGCTTATTCAACAAACGGTATCCTGCAGCGACTTAAATATCTTGGGCTTATGCTGCATGACAATAAATATTCCAACTGTACTTAAGTAATCCTTCCGAATCAAAATTGCATTTCAGAATTTCCATTTACATTTCATTGACTGTACTTAACCTGAGGAAACGTTCGCATTCAATGCGGTGGAGGCAGTAAACTGAGCTGATAACTAAACGGTAATCTTCTCCTGGCCGTCATAGTAAACCGCCTGAGGATTGTCCCGAAGTGGCTTAAGAAAGAAGGAAGGGTAGAAGGTCAGGCTAGGTAGGAAATGTTCCGAGTTAGTAATTATCACCGCAAGCGAAGGCAGTCAGGTCGCTAAACGGTTGAGGAGACTAATGGCCGCAGACTCAGCTGACAAACCCATGACCGGCACAAACACTGGAGACTCGAGCAACAGCTAAGAAGGTAAATGCAAGCAAGATGTTTATAGCTTGCGTGTTGTGCATTTATGCATTTAGTTAACGGATTGGAGGCAAAGTCCTTGCATGTAAAGTAGTTTTACATACTAACAGTCAATATGAAATTGCAAACTTTTAGAATTCGTTTGATTCATAAGAAATCGTGGATAAAAAAGTATTGTTGCCAATCACTGCAAAGCAGTACGGCAGGAGTGGGGATTTCGAAGGGTTTTATACTGCTGGCTGCCATTAAATCATTATGCGAAAACAGTATTTTTCACAAATCATGTCAGCAACCTTTCCTCGAACAAAAAATGTGCCAGTCTTATCATTTCACATGTTCGGACTATTCGTCGGCTGCAAAATTCAATTCACTGGAACAAGAGCTTTATTAGTCTGACGTTTCAGATTTTCACTCAAATCCATTATCAGAGGCAGAGTCAGATAAGGGTATTGAATCACCCAGGTTTTGCAACATTTATAGGATGTAGTTGCTAGGTCACTACAGTCCTATCGACATTGGCAGTTCCCGAGCGCATTGAAGATAGTTGCCGGTGGTTTGATAGTTGTCTGACCGGCCAGCTGTTGCAGTAGGCCGTTGCCATGCCGTTGCTGTCTGCTAGCGTGCTTGTCAAAATTATCGGTTCTCACGCTCATCGCACGTGGTTGCATGTGGTGCGATGATGGCCCGCTGCCGAGTTGCTGACATCCGGATTTCGTCATCCATTTGAGCTCTTGAGTAATTCAGCTCGTTGAAATCGACACCAGGAGCAGTGGTCATCCGCGCGTTCTCCACGTGCCTAACTTATTTGTCCAGACAAAGTCTCAACACCGAGTATGGAGCAGGTAGGTCGTTTCGCTTGGTGATTGATTCTCTCCCGAACCCATCCACAGTGAAAGGCGCACAAAAGGGTTGGCGACTGTCTCTGATGATGGGTTCGAGAGAGAAGCCGAAACGTCGGATTAATAAAGCTCTTATTTCAGTGCTCGTATCTCCTTCTTCGCGACTACTTCCTGGAACTTACCTCTTCTCTTCTTTTAACACCTTACTCGCCTGCAGCATACAGCAAAAAATAATGCTAATTATTCATAAATCCATTACCCAACTTCGCTGCCCCGTGTTGCACCTGTTCGAGGGGTCAATATATTTCCTCATTCAGGCTGACAGCCCATAATTCAAGTCGGATCTCACAAAGAATTCAACGATTCTTCTAAAGGGTTTAGGAGGAAATAACTTAAAAAGACTTCTTGTATATTAAAAAGTACCAGTTAATTGCTTAACCACCTTCCAGTATTCTGAAGACGTCCGAATGGCGATCTTCCATAAGCCCTCGGTGTTACCACATCTATTTTCTCAGTGAACTGAGCCATTTTGCTGAAAATTTTAAATGATACTTTCAAAATAATGCGAATGGCTCTCTCTCCCTTAATGCGTTTCTTAGAGAACTAGTGCTTTGAAGATACATTATAACTGACATTCAGGTGTAGGACCATGCATTACGCCACATTATACTTCAAATTCACCTGTTCGAACAAAGGCTTGGCTTTTCGATGTTCAATTGCAACTTCTTTCTTTGGTCAACACAGTTGAACCCTGCTCTTACTTTTATATCATCGGTGAACGTAACATGTACAGAACCAAAATCCAGTGAGCAGTCATTCACATAAGTCAGGAATATCGGAACTTAACACACAACCCTGTGGGATATCAATTTCAACCTTTACCCATTCTGAGGTAGAATAACCAATAATAAATATCTTTTACCTAGGGAACAGGAGATTCTTGACCCAGTTGATCATTCTTTCTCGAATTTATCTCTCTGAAATCACTTGTAAAAGAAGCCGATGTGGTATGCGATCCAAGGCCTTATAGAATTAGATATATAGCGTATACCGGGTAGCATGTATCGCAGTTCACTTAATGAAATACCAAACCTTAAATCTCCTTTTGATAGACTGCAGAGTAACAGTTAATTCCTTGATGCCATTGCCTCCCTAATAATAGGACGTTAGCTAACTGTCACCAGGAGGCTCGGTAACTCCTCGGGGCGTTTGAAATTCTTGGAAGGGTAGTTTGGTAACCACCTAAAAATGAATATCTAGAAATAGTGATACCAGGAATTTCCGAAGTCCCACAGTCTACAACTTTTATCGGTAGATCTTGTGTGCCAGACTCCAGCACGGGCAGTGTGCAAAAAAGACGATAAATGATGCCCTCGTGATTTCGTTCAATTACAACAGGCAGTCCTCGTGTACATTCAGAGACGTTACCTGATGAAAATAAATCCCCTGGCTATCCAGTTTCGAGTGTGTAGGGCGAGGACTTTCTGCATGACTCTCGGACTAAACAAATTCATTCATGGTCATATGTCTGAGCTAATTAATAATCTGTAATTACTTTGGATTATGATTGAGGGTAACATGATTTTAATTATTCAATGCAACCTATAATTTACAAAGTAATTTAGCCTATTTTCCTGGTAATAAATAACACCTTTATTTTTTATCAGAAGCTACAATTTAGAAAACCTACCGCAATCTCAGACGCAGCGTCCGTTGGATCAAACACTCTAAATGGGAAGCGGGTTAAATTTTATCGCTGTTGTTGTTGCGACAATGCAATGAGATTTCACTCAGAGTGCTGATCATAATAAAAAATACAGTGCCTTTATAAAGAAGCCTGGCGAAAGAAAAGATCACGGAAATAGCTTTATATCAGGGTTTAAATTTCTGGCAGCCTATGGGTCTGTTCATCCCTAGGGTCTAGTTACGCAGCCAACAGGGAGGAAGTCGTTTGTAAGTGCGTTAGTTTCCACCCTTGCCAGCAGTTGAAGTTCGCTGCGCGAGCCAAATTCTTTTTCCTGAAAGGCTTCTTTTCAGCCACGAACTTGAAATGCTCCCAGAAAAGGTGCTCAGTCGAGACGAATGAGGGATGGCCACACAAGGACACCTGTTGCTGATGGAATAAAAGTGTAATTTCTTAATCACTCGTGTGGCGTATTTTCCGACACAGTCTGGTTTAGCAGAAATGCAACCATGCCCCTTGTTCACCTGATTTTATGGTTGTTTAAAAAGGAGAACGGGTTTGTCAACTGTGTCAAGTTTGTTATCCGAGTATATAAGCCACACCTGCGGAATGAATGTGCGCTTTCTGGACAATTTTTAGAAAAAACTTTCATTTCCTTTGGTGGGTGAGTTGGGACAGAATAAGGTGATGTACGGCACTTGAAAAATAAGCAATGCTACCTAATATGCAGTGCAGTTTACTTTAATTATTTATTTGGAGAGTTATAAAATTAGCAACAGACAGAATTAATTCATTGATTAAGGCACAAACTTTCCCGAAATTTACCCTGCTGAAGTTTCCAGTCAGACGACCGCCTTAAGAAGTAAAACATCTTAAAAATTGGGGTAAAGAGACAAGAATTATACGCTCAGTTGAGCAGAAAAACAGGAATGGGATTTCCGGTAATGGATACTGCACGAGTGTTTTTACCATGGGTACAGAAACACGAAGATAAATTTTGATATTACTGCCAGAAGAATCAGCAAAGTGATTCGGAAACTGCCAATTATTAAGGCTTTGTAGTGAGATTATTCGTTATTTTATGAAATTGAAGAGGCATTGCTTAAGAAAATTGAGAAAGTGAAATATTTTAAACCTTTTTTCTCGAATCGGCCTAAGGGCTAAACTGCAATTATGGTATGGGCAATGAAGAAGGCTTGAATGAACTGAAAACAACTGCTGTCTTAGACTGTTCTTTCCATATAAGGAAAATCCCGCATTTTTCTATGTTATTAAATAGATACCACACAGGCCTCCTTTGTAATCATTTTTGAATTATGTTGTAAACTTCATAACGAGCTTTAAGAAACAGACAGATAAGATGCTTCATGAATAGACATTGCACGATCTCATAATTGCCTACTTTGGTAAAACCGAATGATACACTTTTTGAGCATATTCATTGAAGGAGACGTGATTTCGTCAAATGGGTAATAATTGTTCCGGTGTTCCTTTATTATTTTCTTACGACTCTACCTTCGCTTCAGTCATGAAAAGTATATACTGCAATGTCCCCAAGGCGAAGGTCAAGACTGGTCCCAAGACAAGCCCGTATTAAGCGTAAACACCAGTCAAACCTTGGCTTACCTGTGGGCCTGTTTTATTGCGTTTGTTGTGCCTGCTTCGGTGCGCACGTATGGACCGGGTGCACGCGTGTGAGGTTCGTACGGGCGTCCAGGATAGTAGCTCAAATCCTGATTGGCTGTCTGAGTATGCCCATGGGGTCGATAGCTTCCTGCTGACTTCTGGTTGGATGGTGAGGCTTCCAAATTAGACAGTGCATATCGTTTGCTTTAACGTGCGGATTTCGCGCGTTCCCGCTTCCGAGCGTTCTCCGTAACATTTGTACTTTTCTGTAAAATATATTTGAATTTCTAAGGGCATCTAAATTCAATAAAAAAGGTACCGATTAAGTATTAGTTTTTTTACCTTGTGCAGTCGCTGCAGGTTACTGAAAGGAAGTGAAAGATTACGAAGTCTGCCGAGTATCGGGAAATTTTTTTATTATTCTGAGCTTTCAAACTCCTGCCGGAGTTCACCGACAGAGATAACAGCAGTGACGAAAAAAGGCGACCCTTAAAGGGGGGGTACAAGCCAATAAATAATCGCTGACGGAAGGAGGTGCTTGTGCTGGGCTCTGTACGCCTGCGCGAAATCGATACGTCGATTGATTGAGTTCCCATCCGTTGACCAGGATTCAATCAATTCTCAGCTCGTCTTGGTTGCGGCGTGAGCGATTATCTTGATGGCTGCGAATTTGAACTCATGGCCCGTTTCGTAGGTGTTGGCAGCAACTTGTGATAATTTGTCGCCCCGTCGCACAGCCAACTTATGGTCATGTATGAGCTATATCGGCCTGCATTGAATCTGGCCTGCGTAGGAACAAGGAGAGTTTGGGCATGGGATGCGATACACTACCCCAGGTTGCTCTTTTGGGCTTAACCGGTCTTTCCTTTTCAAAACTCAGCTGTGCATAGTAGCTTTGGGCCTGTGTGCAATGCCAACAACAATGCGCTCAGTAGCTTCTGAAACTTCCTTAGCATAGGGCAGGGCGTATGCCTCTTAAAGCCTCTTACGACGAGGCACTGGGTTCACTTAAAATTGAACACCTCATGAGAAAAACCTCATGCAGAAAACATTGTTTCACCTTTGCTAGAGTAACCTGTGAACAGAGTAGTGGAACTTCGATGGGCTACCCAATCTCCAATTTGGTGGCAGAACTAGTCCTACAGGAGGTAGAAAACGCCGCCTTCATCTAAATTGAGCCCGTCATTTTGACGCTGTTTCGTTAACGATAGGTTTTTATCGTCAAGAAAAACATGTTGTAAAACTTCCATAACTTGTTCAATGGAAGCTTCCCTGAATAAAATTCACAGAGGAAGATGAATAAGAACAAAAACTGCATTTCCTTGATGTTCTCGTCAAGGGAAATTCAAACGGCAAATTTCAGATGACGATTTACAGGAAGGCAACGACTACTATACTTTACTGAAATCGTAATGAAAATAATATTTCTTCTGCTCAGTGGGTAGAAATGTCTTCAAACATTTTGCGTGAAGGAAAGGGAAGTGTTGGCTTTTGATATTTTCTTATTATGAGACTTCTATGCATCTTATCTCGCCATTTATGAATCCCGCTTTTAAAGTATATGAGACACATATGATGCATTCTTGACGGCAGGTGGAAATCTATGATTATGCGTACATCGAAAATAAACAATCTGTAGAATGAAAACCCTGGATGCTAATGTACCAGCAAGACGGGTTCAAAATTGTTCGGTAATAAAAAATGTTTTTTCGAACCGAAGATAACATTTTCGTTAAAAACGAATTTTAAGGGGGAATTTTCTACCAAATCAGGACAAAAGGTAATATGTGCATTAATTTCTTTCCATAAAACATATTGGAATTTATAAGGGCACTGAAGCTCAATGAAACAAAATCAAACAAATTAAATAGTCGATTTTCACACTAGTTTTGTAGGCGGCCGAAAAGAAACTTCTTCAATATCCGGGATCTAGAATTGAGTGAAATATTTTGGGATTATGCTGCCTTTTAACCAATATTACGAACCTACTTAAGTAACCTTTTTAAAATAGAAAACACACTTTATAATTTTGATGAACACTTCATGAGGTAGTCCACCTGTTGGAATTTGAATGTCAGCATATCTTGCACCAGCTTGACCTCACCTAATTTGGTGTTCTTTAAAAGTCTCCATCTCCAAAACACAAGCCTATAGAAAAACTATATGTAAAACTCTATATGTACTAAGTTAACTCATTGTTTAACTCCTCCTTAAAATATTCATTCGGTTGTCGCAATTTGAAGTTAATGCAATCGATGCCGTGTTAACAGAAATTTAAAAAAACAACTGGAAATTAAATAGGGAGCAAAGGTGACAAAACTGGAAAGCGAAACATCTTCCTTTGGTGCGCGATTTACACAGATCCCTGAAAGGTAAACCTTAACCGTAAAGGTAAACCTTGACCTTAGCCGTATGCTGGTAGTTGAGAGGATTTGTTTGCCAACAAATGATACTAAGCTCACTAACATTTTTTCCCTCTCCTTCCGCATGGATGACAGTCACTTAATGATAGCATCGAATTGCATGACGTCCTATTCAGCTGTATATATTCTTTGTTAGTTTTGTAGGGCTAGACACGAGGTGTGGACGATAGTATAGAGATAATAAACACGAAAGTATGCGTGCGTCCAAAATACTCGCGTCTATAATTGTGTGGACATAGGGCAGCAAACGTAATGGCGGGCTGCATAGGTAAAACATCCCTCCTTATGAGATATTCGTCATTGTCCGGAAGACTATGGGGTCACTAGTAGTGTTGGTACATTCCTTCATTCCAAGTGACCTTCAAATTATTGCTGCTGAAGGCGAATACTGTTAGATTTCTTCGGAACTAAAAATTCCGCTGATTTCGTCCCCTAGGATGTGACTTTTGGTTGCAGTTCCAAACACAGTGGTCATTAATTAGAGGGTCCCTGAGAAAATTAAGCTTGTGATTCAGCGTTTCAGCAGAACAAGATTTATTGGCCGATCCGTTCTATATAAGGGACGAAGATTAAAATGTGGAAGTAACGATTTATGCAAATTGTTTTTCGACCAGATCTCCGAGTATGCTCCAGTTTTGAAGTCATGTGGAATAGAGAAAGGAATATGCTTGATTAGGAAGGTATCATTCCAAAATTTTCAGTGAAATCTCCTTTTTTCATCGTCGATAAAAATGGGTCAAACAAAACAGATTACACCGGAAGCCCACTAGGGATATGTACTGGCGGAAAGATGTAATTTTTGACATCATCACGAATCATCGATGAATGCGTCGAAAATGTACGCCAGATTTCAATTCCTTCAAAGGGCGCTAGAGTAGTGTCAGAAGACATCGTGACTGAAGTTTCACTAAAAAAAAGAGGGTAAAAAAATCAGTATATAGGTACAAACATATGCTAATCGGTGTACATATACCAAAATTCCCATGTAAACGGAGAGCAGAAAAAATGGTGGCTAAAGTTCAATAGGCATGATTCGGTGCAATAGAACATCCGAGATAACCTGCCTTGCAAGTGGCCGAGATAAAGCGAGGGCGATTTGAAGATTTCATCCAAAACTCTGCTGGCAAACCAATAATTCTTTGGTATCTTCGACATTTTTCCCTCGAGATTTGCCAGCAAAAGAGCCCACCTCGGCAATAAATAGGAACAGGAATTGCCCCTAATGTGGGTGGCTTTTCAGGAAAATTGGTGATAGATTGATGGTAAGGCTTTAGGGTAAGGCTTAAGGTGAGAGTGGGGTTTTTGCGTGAGTGTTTGTCAGGATTGGGACACGGAATGATTCCCTCCCTATAATTTAGTGCATGGACAATTGCACTACTTACGAGGGGCATTCCTGTTACCTTGTCTTGCCATGTGGGCCTTAAAACCGATTTTGACTGAAAAGCCTTAATTGAACTGGGTTTAATATACTAATTCCCTAGTGTATGTTGAAGGGCTAAATTTACAGAAAATGCGTATTTTGGTGCACCATTACCGTAGCTCAAGCATGCGCCATAGCCTCAGGAACGTTGCTGATGCACGGTCACATGCTCCTTTATCATTGGTGGATATACTGCAAATTCCATTAAGTAATGTACTCATCTCTTATGGTAGGAAGCTACCGACCTCTGGCAAAGCATGTCGTTCTGTGCACATTCCTTGTGGCTCCATCGAATATTGGCGGTTGGTTTGAGTAGTAACTGTTCAGTTTCGTGTCAGTCGGGAGGTACTTTTTAAAAAGGTGATTGTGAATACGGTTGGACAGGGACATAAGTCGTACCCCCGTGCCACACTTAACTTTGCGCTAACTCCTAGCGAGGGACATATTTCCATGCCTTTATCTTAAGTCTAACACTAACCTCAGCCTTAAAGCTATCCCAAACCCTAGTCAATACCCTGGCCCCTTTTGAAATTCAGCGTAAAGCCACCTCTGGTACAGGATACTTATAACCGTAACTAAGAATGGATAATTCATTCCCGAATGGTGTTTGCTTTCAGGCTTTGGTTACCTAAGAAAATGTTCTGGGTACCGACGAAACTGATGACTTCTCGGATAATCTTTCTTTTTGAAAAGTGAGGCCTCGCTTCATCCTTTTTCTTTTGTACAACAAAATTGCTGTTTCCCTGTAGGTCGTTTGAGGCTGATAATTGGTACGCAATTAACATTGAGCTTCGACTGAGAGGAGCCATTCACATCTACTTTATGCAATTAATGAAGCTCAAATTTAACCAGCATCAGCTGTCTTCTGATGACGAGGAGAAATCTAAACGTTTATTAGTTAAGGATTAAGACTAAGTATTAGTCCCTGGAGGGTCTATTATCGCTTTTAACGTGCAATGTTTAGGGAGATGGTATACGCCTACGGCTTATTCAACCACAAGTATGACAAGTCGAGAAAAAAAACCCTTTAGTTAATAGGAAAGGATTCCTTTATTGTTAACTTATTTGATTATTTGAGCAGTTCACCGCTAAAGAGGTGTTTCACCTTCACCCTCCAATGTACTGGAAATCTCACATGTTTTTACCAGCAAACCGGTTCTCTCCATATTTTGTTTTCACTGAAAAATTACACTTTTTGACCCCAAAATTATGGCGTATTCAATCCCACAACTCAATATTGTTTTCTTACTCGGATGCCTGCCCATCTTGGAAGATGTGACTTGGTAAACCAGGAAACATCTCGTAGAAATTTGGTGTACGCTACATGCACAGAGAAGCATAAAACCACGCAGGTAATTAGTCAGTCTGGACGCCAATCGGCATTGGTCACGCGTTTGCGGCTGACGTCCGAAAGTGCGCTCATAGCTAATTTGAGGACGCTGGTGCGCTGCAGCGCATGGTCATTTTGACTTAAGGGGAAGGCGTTCCCTGTTGTTCGAAAACAAAAACGGCCTTCCTGATATACATATGCGGAGTAGCCGAGATAAGGACTAAGTGATTCCAACTTTTCCTATAGTATTGAAGACAGACAGTTACTTTGAAATTATCTCTGGTAGGCTTGACTGCGAACGGGCACTGAGTCTCGAATAGATAACAACTTCACTATGCACGCGATTTAGAAACCCACTGTACGCAGCCTGTATCAGTTATGCAAGCATATTTGAGCCGACAGCACATTCTTATAGTTTCATCCTTAGAAAAAAGCAGAGTTTAATCGAATTTTATAACAGGTTGCTTAGTGGCGTCCTCAGTTGTAGCGCAAAACCGGAAGGGATTGAATCTCGTTTCCAAAAATTGAAGCGTGACGGCAGGTTTTGCTGGAGGGTGGTTAGTCAACAAAAAGTATCCGAGATGGCTTATACAGTGTCTCGCGGGGGTTGGAGACCCAGTTCCTGTATTCAGAGTAGTACCTAGTAATTTAAATAGTAGGTTATTATTTGCTTTTCCGAATGCCAACACCGATGAGCGGAAGGGGATGCTGGAGAGGGAAGTGCTGTTACTTAGTAGGGTTACACGTATTTTCTACTTCAGCGTAGTGATTTCTAGTCTTGTTGGTAGATATCAAGAAAGTTCTGCTTATTCACTAATATATTAAGCCCCGGCAATGTACACTCGGAAGCAGGGAGACGGTTATTTTAGCAGACTGCCAATATGAGTACTGAAAGTAAGCAGAGCCCATTCTGGGCGAACAGCCTGCCACGGGACCGAATTCAATTTCTATCGTAAAGAGGTAAAGGAACATAAAAAAGTTAAAACTAATCGAAAGTATTTAAAGATAAATGGGTATGACCTTCACTGATCCAGTTTGAGTGCAAAACAGAAATAGACATTTCCTTTCTATTTCTCTAAGAGGTTCCAATTAGTCTCTCAATACCTAATAGAAATTATATTGGAGCAGATAACTTTTGCAGTCATTATATTTTGAACGGATTTCAGTTAATTCCTTGAAAAGCCCTTCATCTGAGAAATGTTAATCGGGTAAATGAACCCGGAATCGCTCGTGCACAGAGTGACGCTGGCTTTTATGCAGGGCATTTTTAAATCCCTTCAAAACTACACAACTGACAAGTTTCCAGCTAAGAAGTTGGTGTTTTTGCCAGAACAGCATCACTTCAAATAATGTTTTTTAATTAATGGTGCAGTAGGCCTTTTGACTATATTGCACCTATGCAGTTATTTTTGAAGACCGTTTGACTATCCGCAAAGAAAAGCATGTTCCGTTTAAATAGCGCGGCTTGTAAAGTATGCAAGTTCGCCTGCATATATAACGATAATTCAGAAGCTGGGGAGAAATGTTTACACCAAGATCTGAAAAAGTGAAAATTATTTTTAAAGCAAATGTATGCAAGTAAAAGTAGGAATGCAGTCTGCCTGATAGTAAGTGCTAGTAAATTGCGCAAAATCTAAATACTGCCTTCAGTAGAAATAAATGCGCTTAGATGCATAGCAAAATACTTTCCATAATGTGTTATGGTAAAGATGTGAAGTGCCGATTCATAATCGAGTTTGAGAGGTACTCGACGTTACTGTTGACATTGATATCTCTAGTTTATGAGCCATTATGGAAACCTCTGGAGATGAAGAAGGCTATAAAGAGGCTTAAGTGTGTCTCCAACAGAAATATCAGTCAGATTCAACATAGATATATTTAGTAGTCATTGACCGGCCCGTCAGCATGTGACCTTGGGAAACATTTTTTATTCCTGTGACGTCCTCATTGGGGAAGGTCAGTGGACGAACAACCGGGAGAATGTAAAAACGTTAAATAGATACAGTCAGTTCTCCTTAACCGTGTTGTAATCTATACTGGAATCGTAGGCTCCTTGCTAACGGCCTTTTATTATTGAAGGATATATGAGTGCAAACATCACTAAGGAATTAGTTTACAACGTACTTCTACTCGCACTGGTTCATTTACTCTGTTTTGTGCATGGACAGGCTTTCCGTACATTTGAACCTCAAGTTTCCTCGGTTACAATGATTTTTGGCATTATTGGAAGTTTCCGCTTTTCTAAAAAGCTTGTATTGCTAAGCAACGGTTAATGTTTCTTTAAGGGTTTCAGTTCGCTAATTCTTAGCTGAAAGCTTTGGTTCGTTCTTCGGGCCGGTTTGCGAGTAGGTAACAGTCATTCATAAATTTCAGCAAGTTGCTTGAGATATATCACAGGTTGCATATATGCTCATCTATGGTGTCTTCATGGTCATCGGTAATTCACTCCCAATGAGAAAAAAGTTGTAGTTTGGCATATGAGTTACGAATTCGATGAAATGATCGACTGGCATATTTTACATCTCCTCATCAGTGGGTTTAAAACTAGAGGTTGCCAAGAAAAATTGAGGCAGATGTTACAAAACGGATGGCTACAACTGAACGCAAAATGCCCAATTTAGATCTCAAATTTAACTCACAAAAAAGCAGATGTGTTCTACACTTTATAATAAATCGAATTTAGTTACTTCCAAATAAACTCCAGTAATGGATGCCCAAGGGGTGAAATGGATAAGCACCGAGCTCTCCAACAAACCACAGTTACAAGCAGAGCAGAAGAAAAAAGTAATTCTCAGCGTAAAATGTATTAAACTTTAAAAAGGTGAAAAACTCGCCGATATTGGCCAGCATTTCTCAGACAAAGGGGTCATATAGAGAACTGCCTAATGGCCAAAGGCAATAAGGAAAGGATTTAATTACCCCACCTCCGCCGTTGCCGTCACCTTCATGACAGCGCATAGACAAGGCTTCGCCAAACAAAATATTATCAGAAGCACGAATTTTATGTCGGCAGCTGATTTGGTTCACTTACTGGCCTTGTCATCTGATTTCATGCGTAAATAGAACATCTGTGCAATCGCTGCGAGATCCCACTGTCCACCATTTCAGCAACCCGAACGAAATAGCAATAGATAGGGACATGGTCTCGTGTCTGGCCCGCAAGATAAACGTCATATGCAACCAAAACGCCCCTGGTGAAAACTATTTCTTGCATGTCTTGGATGCAAATGAGCGAAAGGAACAACCCTAGTGCAAATCCTTGGGGAACACTAATAAGCACCATCGACCCAAATTATATGTATGATTACCCATTTAAACCGTACTCATTAAGCTTTTTCATGAGAATCCTTCCACGGACATTTTTTAAGGCTTCAGTGTCTTATTCCCCACCAAACCACATGTTCTGGGTTTCTACTGCGGTGAGAAGGTTGGTAACGCAAGGTTTTTCACCAAAGAAATTACATAGATTGAGCTTGCAAGTCTCCACCAATTCGAGAGGTAGTATAAAAGGTCCTCGATTATCGTCTCCACAACTAAGCACGAAATGCTGATGATATCGGTTTGACCATCGATTTCGAATATGTTCACCGTACACTCCACAGTATGGTGGTGCATGGATGATGCATTGCGCTGAATTATAGCGGGAGCAAACTTCCCATGCATTTACCTCACTCTCTGTTCCACTTCCCCACCTGGGCTCGGTGTCAAGACAGAGTTATTTAGACCGTATACGGGAGATGGCGCAGGCCCACGAACTGTGGTCCACCACAAACAAGGGAACAACAACAAAAAGGGGGACGGCTCGGATCCCAAGCAGAGTGGAAATTTCATTAAGGCCACAATAAGAAGGAACCATTGCAGTCTGACTTTCAGTCCAAGGGGACTGAGTCGTCCCGTCAGCTGGTAGCCTTCCAAGCCATGGCTTTTGCTCACCGTGACAGCTTCAAGCGCGGCAGATTGTTTGTGGTGAGGAATATGTGCTGAGACCGTCGACCTCACTCTCCCCTCTTCATCAGCATCAGGCCACCGTTCGAGCCGGTCCGTTGTCTGATGCGGGAGTGGGTGCAGTGGCTGACAAGGCAAGCTAACCCGTCTGCGCGCGCTACAGCACAACCTGGCCCTCTTGACACTCACACCAGGGTTACCAAAACCAGAGGGCAATATGAAGCCATCGCCTTCTGACTCCCTGTCCACTGGTCAGGCACTCAACACACCACACATGCTGTGTTGACGGCATGGTCTGGTATAAAGCGTCAGTTGGCAGACTTCCAAGCCACGGCTCTTAGTAAACCGTAGTAGTCTCAGGATCGGATCACATGTACAACAGGGGCGTCACATGGAGAAGGAGCAGAGGATGACACTTCTTACTCAGTGAGAAGTGCTGGTTGTTTTCAACGAAATACTGGTGAGCCTGACTAAACGTTACCATGTATCCAACGTCGCGCATTATTGTTTGCGTAGAGCAGCCTCTAAAGTTTACTTGCAGTCACTTGAACGATGATGGTTGTACTACTTCCGGCGCTGAACAAACTACACTATGCTATAGTAAAGAGCAAGCACAGGACATTAAGGAGGACTGAATGTAAATAATGTTATACTGCAGTCTAACCTTTCCTCTAAGCACACCGGAGGCGGCCTGGCTTCTGTCGACTCAGTTACCAACTTTTACACCCAGAAAACTAACCTAGAGAAACGGGGTTTATGCGTTGCGCTGCCTACGTGAAACTTTTGAAATGAACTGCCTCGTAAATATCGACGTGGTTCCTTTGCTGTTATCCTTTTGTGTATCGCGGTTTTTTCTGAGCGTACTTATCTACTAGATTTCTGGTCTCGGTTAAATCTTTGACGTAGCCTTAAGCAGTATGCATACCAACCATCCTTGTGCTACCGAAATCTATCGCGAAACTTAGCCAGTGTTTCTGCCTTTACTCAAACGTTTCCTATAATGAGTACAAATCAGGTCTGGCTCTCTAACAGATATTGGCTTCTGGAATTGATTAGCTGTTTGCTTACTTAGGTCTGCCGGCTCATTTATATATTCTCATGTCAAGTGTAACAGGACAAAAAACCATGCTTGTTTATTCATTTGCAAACAAAAGGGTATTCTCTGGCGCTTACTTGACAAGGGGCCAGAAGTCAGCGTTAATAGAGTTTTTCCATTTTTTGAAGGCAACATTCAAAAGAAATCGGCAGGTTACTTTCGTTACGTAACGTTAAATGCTTATTATGAATAAAGCGGAGGATTCTCGGAATTTCAAAAAATCCAAGGATTTGTAGAGTATATGTCACATTCCCACGACACAATTAATGAACTGAACAAAAAATATTTCAAAACGAGATTGTACATTAGAACTTTTTCTGGTTAGACAAATTTAAATGAACAGAAAATAAATCAACACGAATTTGTGCGGATCAGCCTCCATACTGTCTTGACCTGGTATACTGGACAATTGATAAAGACGTAAAAGTTGATGTGACAGATGTTTCAAGTGGGAAAAGTCAATACGCCATTTTATTTTTTAGCAGTAAAAGTCACCGCAGGATTGTAATTAACTGGAGCTCTGCTGACGCTCGAACATTGAAATTGAAATAAATGTTGCTTTCAAAAGAAACTTATGGTTAACGGATTTTAGAATAGGCCAAATTTAGAAGCAGAGTGGACTTTCCGCAGACTGATCATAGTTTTTTGGATCCGACGTTTTCCCTAATTGACTACCCGTCTTTTCGGATTTCGTTCTGTGGGATATTGCGTCCTAGCTAGTGAAAGGTTTTTAAGTATTACTTCTTTCCGACGAAGTGAAATTATAATTTCTTATTACAAAAGGAGTCTGATTCACGTTGTATGATAAATGGCAAGCCATGATTAAACATTTGTCAGTTGGACAAATGAAGAATTATCCTCCGTACAAAATGTGGAATAAGTACACCACCACCCCCTCCATGGAATGTAGCGCACTGCCAACTCTTATGCATATTTCTCTCCCAAGCCACTTCGTTTTGGCATGCGGCGCGCGTCATATCGGTTTTGACAACTGTCTAGAGGCATACGATGAGGTTTGTTCGTGCTGTTTATCATATTATCCCAGAGGAGAGATTGGATTGAGGCGAAATTCTTGTACGCCAGTTGAGTTTGCAACCAATGGGATTAACACTTTAAAGCTTCCATTATTTTTCCAGCTAAGGAGTTGGTATTTTTCCGGGACATTTGAAAATACTGCAAACACGGCGTTCGGATATGCAAGTTTGTCAGAAAAGCTTTCACTTTATGCTATCAACCACTGCAGTGATTTATCTCATGAACTCTTTCGAGTCCGAAATTTAATAGTCTTTAAATCAGTCTGGTCCTTTCTTATGGGAGCTGAGATGTCTCGCCGAGCTGTAAGCTGCAATGTTGTCATTCAAACGGTCTCCATCATCATTGAATAATGCATACTTCGGGGTGTGAAACTCGATCAATCATTTGAAGAAGTCAAAGCTCGATCCAATTCTACCCACAACCCTTACCGGCAAATATGCCTTGTATGGACATCTAAACGGGAGTAGGAACCGCACGCAATGCATGTGGCTTTGCACCCAATTTCGGAGAACTTGGGTCTAGGATTCATGTGAGGATTAGGGCTTAGTTTAGGGTTAGGTTTAAGATTAGGGTTAAGATCGGTGTTAGGGTTAGGGTCAGGAGTATGCTAAGGGTTAAGGTTCGGTTTCGGGCTAACGGTAAGTTTTAAGTTTGGGGTAGCGTTAGGGATAAGATGACGGCTACAGTTGTTTATGTTAGGGTTAGTGTTAGGGTTAAGCCACGGGGATTTTTACCCTTCCCGTATTGTATCGCAAGGCAACCTATATTAATTGGACAAGGCATTCCTATTCCCGTGTCGTATTTATGTGGTCATACAATTTATCCTTTCCAACTTATCCTACGAGTCAACAATGCAAAGTTGTGCGTTGTATCATGCTGGGGTTTTCGACATTTTTGCAGTACTTCCAAGGAAGAGAAAGTCTTTGCCTTATGCGATCCATTTTTGCAGTTGCTTGCTCGCTTACATTGAACTTTTCCACCTTTCTAGCACATGTGCTGGTCTTAAGACAGGGACCAAAATGATCGGGGACGGAATCATAATCCTTCCGAGGAGACGTTTGTCGTTTATTTATGGTGCAGTTTTTCTGGCGCTAATACAAGTATTAACGGTAAAATTGGCAGGGAAACGTTCCTTGTGCAGGACTATGAGTAAACTACTTCCTGTAATTTTTCGGAGGGCGGGAGTGGACGTGACCAAAAGGCGGAGCCAACGGTGCGGTTTTCGGTAGATGCTCACGTCCTCCGAGAAAAAAGTGAGGGAAGTACTTTAATTCGAGCGTTACTTCTGTACCATGGCCTAAACGAGAAATGCACCCATGCTAAATTTTGTTGCAAAACTGGCAGTACTGTTAATCAGATGTGCTATAAATACAATTTGAACGACCCCTCACCCTGGGCCATGCGCTAGGAGGTAGGGCTTAACAGTTTTGTCCCGTCTCAACTTTTCGTTTTTAAATTTTTCCCATGATTCGTGTGTTAATCCTGCTTTCGCACGGTTTTTGTTCGCTGGTTTAACGACCAGTCAGTTGCTCTGACCAACATTCCAGTGCCTGGCCTGGATTCATGGGCGCAGAGATTACAGATTTTAAAAAAACAGCAGAAAACATTAAGGAGACTCTTATTCCCGGGGACATTTTAAATTTTATTTCCGATTAACAGAATGTTAATAGTTTTCTGCCTCTGGTATTACACAACAATGTACTACGCAGGTTAACCAGCCCAAAGTAGCTGAGGATATCATTTCTGCATTGTTTGTCAACGAGCATTATTTGAGTTAAGGGTAGTGCGAAGTACGGACAACGACATAGCATACACAAAGACAGGTGCAGTTAAATTAACATTAGCGGATGGACGCTCAACGATCGGTTACGGGACTCACTTGTCTCATTCTGCCTCGGGGCTCACTTTCGAGCCCCACCAAGAGCCACACAACGGCTAGTATTATAGGCAGATTAACATCACCGAAAAAAACAAGCGAGACGTGAATTGCCATTTCTGGCTCATCAGTCGTCATCAGCCAGTCATACCCAACCCCAGGTGGTGCCCCAGCCGAGGCTCGAAGCCGCGGCCTCTTGATTATAAGTCTAACGCTTATTTTCTTGCCGTTGCATTAGGATAATGCTAAACGAACCTCTGATAAGTGCAGACCAGCTTTCCACGCATAAAATATCTTAGCGATGCCACAAAAGTTTTACCCATCCTAGTCAATAACGTCACCGAAGCTAGCATGCCTATACCTCTACATATGAATGATAGGAGTTCTGAGGCTGATTTACTCCCCGTTAGCGGTTACTTTCTAAGGAAATTAAAAAGCGACAAATTATCTGTTGTATCCGTAGGGGTTATCACTAGGTCTCGACATTTGACGTATCGTCAACTCCTTTCAACTAACCCAAATCCTTTAACGAGCGTTCAGCTGAATGTGAAAACTCGAAGATTTGGCTTTTGTAAAGAGAAAACGCAACAATACGCTGTTTAAAATCAAAAAATGAGTACTGTGGACCCTCAGGATGATCATGTGGTCATGTGATTGGAAGACAAACAAAAGGCCCTTTTAGCTGCCCTCGTTGCGTACTCACGCAGAGTTTGACTGAGTCTAATGGGCCTGCGGTGATGGTACTGTCTACGCTGATAATGCTTTTTCCCACTTGTTAAACAATAGATACTACTCGAACGAGATGGTAGTCGTTCGTTCAGCTTTCGAGATCGAATAAAGGATAAGTAACTAGGCGGAAAATATGGCAAAACGACCGATTACGTTTGAGTTTTGCAGCAGCGAAGAGGCAAATTTGCTTATAGTCTGAAAATGAACCCCCTGAATTCTTATCATATTGTTTTTCAGCCGGAATTCAGCCCAGCCGAAAGTTTTACATCCCGCAAATTAGTGACAGCAAATTAAAAAGTGACCAAAAAGGGAAAGAGAGCAGCCTGATTATTTTCGAGAGACGAGTTTTACAGGAAAACACTCTTTGGTAAGGATGCCCTGTATGGCCACCTAAAGAGAACACGGGAATAGGTATTGCCCAAAATCAATGAAACTTTGCGCCAAATTCTGGGGAAATTACATGTAGTATTAAGGTGAGGGTTAGGATAAATTTAACGGTTAGGAGGTTAAGTTCAGCGTTGGGGCTGGAGTTATTATTAGGCTAAGGGTTAAGGTTTTTATCGTGTAAACCGTTGAGTAGGGTAGGGTAGGGCTAGGGTTAAGCGTAAGGATGCAGTTTGGTTATATTTTCAGGGTAAGTGTAAGCGTTAAGATAGAGGTATATTTACCTTTCCTGAAATTAACCTTAAGGCCACCTTCTTTAAGCGGGTTGGGAGGTTCCTATTCGTTTAAGCGGCCATATGCGGCATCCCTATCACCTCAAGATGCTGTAGCAGCGAATTAAATGTGAAGCCCCTGGAATGCCAGTACTCGTAAAATGGCATTACTAGTATACCAGATATTTTGGTGACAGAAACGTCTGTCCGGACGAAGGTACAGCTGTGTATTTAAAAAAAAACTCAATGATGTCTGATAATACCGGGCTTACTGATGACACGGGGCTCTCTGACAGACTGTAAAAGCACGGTAGTTGTAAACCTATGAAACTGCTTCCGCCTAATGATCACCTTGATCTGATCCCGATGTTGATGCTTGTCTGCTAGAGATTTGTAATTGACTTGATCTGGCTGAAGTTCATTTTCCAATAATGTCTTCTAATAAGAGCACTTGCAACTCTCCACAAGCAGCACATCCTTCTTCCAAAAAAGGCGTGTGAAGGGAAACAAACCAGTTGTATGGACATTGTCAACACAAATTTGGATAATGCTTGTTTTCCTCGATTGATGTGGTCACTTCGTTCTTTTATCAGAGTACTGGTTGTACTCTGGCCAAATTTAACGAGCACAATTAGACAAGAAATATACTGGGATACCGTCTCTTTCGGAAAACATCACAAAGGACTCGGAGGTGGAATAGAACTATCTTTTGCATGTCAGGAAGAGCCCCTGCCGTCACACCAAGACGAAGGAAGACTAACTGGCCTCAGGGAATAAACCAGGTCTAGAAAAAATATGTTAACGGGAACGTACTCTTATGGAATAAGTTCTGCGATACAGAGCCTAAGTTTAGCATTTGATGACTTTGGTGGATGCATGCTCACCGAGCGCTTATCGGACTCATTCATTCCGTTCTGTCTTAGAGCTCACTCTGGGGCCCCACCAGCAGCCACATAATGGCTTGCAGTATATACAGATTAACATTTCTGGCAGAGAAAAGAAAGACATGAATTGTCCTTTCTGGCTCACTAGCGTCATCAGCCTGTCATATCCAACCCCAGGGGATGCACTACCTGACGCTCATTAGTTAGTGTCGGGAGTCTGATTAACTAATCGCAGGTTGTAGCTTTGGGTGGTGCGCCACCTGGGATTGGGTATGCCTGGCTGATTACGGCTAACAAGCCAGAAATGGCCGCTCCAGTCTCCCTTGCCTTTGCTGGTAATGTTATTCTGACAGCTGTGCAGCTGCTGGCAGGGCTCGAGCGTGAGCCCAAAGGCCGAGTGGAACGAGTTAGTCCCGCACAGTATCGGTGCGCTTGCATCAACCAACTTAACATTGCTGATCGAAATCGGTAAAAAGAGCCCGTGGCTCAATGAGTAGGACGTTCGACTTCTAATCAATAGGTCGTGGGTTCGAGCTTTGGGTGGTGCAGCACCTGTGTTTGGGTACGGCCGGCTGACTGCGGCTACTAATCCAGGAATTGCCATTACAATATCCCTTGTCCATTTCGGTAATTGTCTTCTGCATTTGTGGACAGAAAAACACGGACAACAAGTGCAATGGTTTGATTGTCAAAAGACAACGGGATACCAAGTGTAATTGAATGCACTGAGCCAGCATAAATCGGCAGATGCTCTACATCCAATAACTAAAAGAGCCTACGCAACCAAAATCTGATTGCTTTTATAAAGAACGATGGGGGCCTCGAAATAATGACAGTACGAACAAAGCGAACCATGCCGTTCACTTCTTCCCATTTGTTTCCACAAGAGAATCCGATTTCGTCGTACCTAGTCACGAGAGCATGAAGCCTTTAAACGTTCAAAACATCCCCTTTCACAAAGAAACGATTTCTTAAGAAAGAATAAGTTCAAAAGGCATTTAATCTGGTCCGAATGTGAACTGCCTGCAAATCCTCATTGAATTTGCCAAATAATGGATAAGCCGTAATTTGGGTCGTTTCAGAAATCTTTCGAAATGGAATACTTCCATTGAGCTGGCAAACGGCGCGCATCGCGTCCCTTCACAAAAAGGGTAGCGGTATACTTGTGACAAATTAAATATTTGTCCGTTTGAACTCAATTGGCTGGAAACTCGTGAAGAAGACCGTCAAGAAGGAATTCATGGGGCATTCGGAAACTCATAGCCCCTTGCCTAGTTCCAATTACAGTTTTCATAAAGGAAGATTGCCTGTACCGAACGAAGGTTTAATGATGTAAATGTGGACAAGAGCACTCAAATAATAACCCTCTACGCACTCCTAAGAAATAAAATTTAAAAGGGTCTTCATTTTGTGTACGTCACCAGTGACTCCTACAAGATGAACCAGATTAAGTGTCAGAGACAGAATTCCTAAATAGACAAAAAATTGTCTGGTCCGTCGTTTCTAAGTTATCCGGGTATAAGAATAAATATTAGTGGGATACGGTCAGAGAAAGTGGTGCGCAACAAGATTCAGTCTTGTCTTGTTTATTGAAGATTGTTTGAAAAATTTGGACTGGGCGTGAATCATGTTTATGGGTAATATTAGAATCAAGAAGACGCTGTCAATGAAGTTGCTATAAAAGGTAGCTTGGGGTGGAGTCTCTCCTGGAAACACTCTACAATTGGAGGTCTCAATCATGACAATTATAGGTGCTTCATGAGAAGACAAGGTCGGGAGGGTGGCATCGGCCAAGGCAGCCTTCACCTAGTCAAAATAAATGAAAGTGCCTGAAATGAGCTCGAACGAACCTGTAAGACCCGAGCGGAGGTCGGTGAGGGGCAAAAAGCTATCAGGATGAATTATGACGGAGGAATGCCACTGCAAGATGCTCCATGTTTTTTCTATGGTGATAATTAATATGGAAGGACACAGAGTAAAGTACGAATAGCTGTCTACGAGTCTCTGAAATGGTTTGGAGGCGTTATTGTATCGAAATGGCACATTCAGGGACCGAATGGGATACTTTCAAGGCCCTAAACATGTGGGGCAGAATAGCGGTCGGATATGGTGTAATGCAATGCCTTGTAGTCACCGCAGGGGGAGCTATTTATCAGGAGGGACCTTGGGAGACACTTGGAGGGGTGGGGCCTGGAAGCGTATAGATTGAACGATGATGCACACCTGAAGCATGTGTTCCAACTCGGCCTGAACATCAGCAAGATGTGGGGGCCAAAGATGCTGATGCCAAGCATACGCATGAGGGCCAATGGTTTGGATGTGTTGAAAAGCATCTTGTGGTAAAATGGATGCGCAACGTTTGGGCGGATGAGGCCGGGGCATTTTCAAAAGCGTAACTGAAGTGTGCTATCTTAGGCAGGGTCTGATATGATAAGTTGACTGAAAGTCTCGGACGAAAAGATACTCGGAATCAAGAAAGTCGTGGTCTGGTCATGTAGAACGGACTAAGTTCCATTGAGCAGAAGATCTACATAGATAACGAAATCCGCGCCATCGGCAGTACATGATATGGCACCAACGAAGCATACCCTAGGAAAGAGGCCAGAGGTCGATGCCCAGGTAGACGGAACAGGAGCCGACGGGGACGATGAGATGCGTGTTGAAAACTTGGAGTTAGAGGCATAGGCACTGGATTCAAACATCGATTTTATCGTTGCCCACACTGTAGACTTCTCACTTCGTTCGGTGTCTTGGAGGAGCTGTATGTTCTCGGGCCTTCCGATTATGGCCCCTTAACTAAGCAGGAGTCACGTGCTATGAAACCAGAGTGACCAGAATATCTGCAAAAGCATTCCCTAAGGCAGCCGACCTCATGTGATGCTGATGGGCTCACGTGTCACATTATCACACTCATAGCCCCACAGCGGGCAGACAGGTGCCAAAGTCTACAGTTGGTCAGGCGTCAGAGCTTTGACCATCACTGCGTTTTATACAGAATAAAATACAATTTATAGTGTCAGTTACCTTGGCCAAAGCAAGACTCATCTTCTCATCTCATTACATTCTGAGATTGACCTGATTGACCTGCATATATCGATTGTTTGTATCTTTAGAAACATGTAATCAGCGATTTGACAGATAGTTGTTGTAAGAATAGAGGAAATATGATACTACTTTAAATCTGGTTCCAGTCGGCAGGGTTATTTATTTAATTTCTCTTTCGAATTTTACTTAACACGTCAAAAATGGGTGTTTTACGGCATAAGCTTCTTCATAGTTAAATACAGACTTAAAAAAAAGTATCAGAGCTAGAGGAGAAGAATTACTGACAATTTTGCAACGGAATATAGTCGCCGCTTTCTCGTGTTTATTAATATTAGCATAATTTAAGTCTAATTGTCCCTAATTCAAAAGGTAAGGCAGAAGAGTAGCTAAAATATGTTTTTCCACACCAATTACTCTGAAGGCGTTTATCGGCGGGATATTCTCGTCCGCCGGTTTGCGTACGGGTTTTACCGTCGTGTCTTTGTCAAGGACGTTTTCAAGATTGACGACTTTCCACGCCCTGATATCAGAATTTGGGACTTAAAAGTAATTTATTAGTATTCATGTTTATCATGAGCCCATTAATTAGAGCCGTAGTAGTTCTGATCCGCTGAGCTGCGTCGTTCCGTCTTTTCATTGCCGAATTTTATTTTATCAGCTAATCAAATTTTAACTCAACAACGAATAATATTCAGGAGACCTTAGTCTACGTTTTTAATATATACAAATAAGTAAATTTGCTCTCACGTGGTGTTATAAAGGTGTTCGTGAATGGCTGTATTTGATATGGAATAATGGACATACTTTGTTTTATCCCTCGCTTAGTTCTGTTTCAGCTATCTTTCCTTAGTATTATTTTGGATTATTGAATAGTATAAACTTCTAATAAATTTTGGAGGATGATCTACACTCGTTCTGGTATATCGACATCCGTACAAGTAGTAGGTGACTAATTCCTTATTCGCGGTCTGCTATAATTGCCTGAACTTCCTTCGCACTTCCGGTACACTTCCAATGACTGGTGACGACGTATGATTTGCTTGTGAACTGCTGATTACAATCCCACTGGCCTCATTGATATAGTGCACTGAGGTCTATATGGAATTTTCCATGGTGCCCTTACAATTTCCCGGATCATCAGGACTTCATAACCCTTAGTCAACGCTGTTCTCTCACATGCCTGACTACGAAAAGCTTCGTTATAAACTTATTAACAGCCAGGAGACCAGAACATTTTCGCATTCTCAACGAAGCATATCGAGTATTCTGTTGCCGACTGTTTGATGAAAACTACGACTGTGGTATATGCGAAAAAGTAATCACCTTGCTAAAAAGGAGACTAGAATTTCAAAATTTCACTTCACCGAAGTTGACTATGAGTGCTGTTGCTCCTCAAGTCTTCGCTCTGAGTACTTTACTTTTACATCAGGTACTTTTTCTAGGAACATTAAAGTTCATGTCTTGTAAATGACCACACATTTGCCTATGTTGATTCAGTCAAATTTATCTCTTGTCGTTCAGTGTAATCTCACTAAAAGTCAATAAAGATCTAACTCTGTCTCCGCACGTCTGCTGGCGGCAAACTCTTTCTTTAACTTCACTCCTAAAAATTTTTAAATAGCAGCTTTATCCAGCCTTGGTTGAATGCTTTTCCCAAGATTGGAAGGAATTATTGTTTATTCTTAGGCACTTCTAGAAGCTTATTACGCAAATTTTTGACTATATAAACCATTTTGCATCCGTGTAACCCTTAATATGGTTTACTCTGACAACTTGGCATCTTGCCGCTAACCGTCGGGTCTTGAAGAACCCGTGGCGCTGTGGAGTTCGATTTGTTCGTGCGTTGCACACTGCCAACATCGAGACTCCCCGTCGTCCACCTTTCGACACAAAATTGTTACTCTCGCACCTGGTAGAGACAGTGAATATCCTAAAAAATAACATTTTTGGCGTAATACATAATCACTGTGATTCTCCCTATAAACGTTTAAAGCTACGCCTTAACTTGAATTATACAGGTAAGATGGATACAGGAGATCTTCAGTACTGGACACAAGTGTCGCAGAGATACTCACAGAGACTGTCCGCAATCTAGGCCGCCATTCTAATCGATGTTTCGAACTTGAATTTACCGTAGAGAAGTCTGTCATTGTTATGTGCACAATTGTGCCGTCTAGCGTTTTAGCTACACTACCCCAATTTCTTAGGTCTGCTCAACTATTTTAATGAGCATTTTTAATCTTTTTTGCTTTTTCATCCATGTAAAGTTTTGAGCAATGCCTTTGCGTTGTTCGCGTGTATTTAATGTTTTCTACTCTAGTATCTGTCCATCTATACGATACCCATTATTGCTTTCGATTCCCTACCCCGAGCGCACTTTCACTGGGGCTATCTACTTATAATTCTCCGTAGTGAGTTGTAAGTCTGCATTTCCCATGCAGCTCGTCACCGAAAACACTGGAATATTCAGAAAACGAAGTCTTGTATTTTTTCTTGTGACTATAGCTGTCTTACCTTTAGTACTCTGGCTCAGTCATTTGTATGAAAAAATCTGACCTGTTGGCACAACCTCTTCTGTACTTTCCTGTCACATCTTTTAAGGGAATATTTTGCTCTTTCCGCACTATAAGTACGTTGTCTTTTGTGAATTTTAGAACAGGCTTGAGCGGACATGAAGACCTCCGTTAAGCCCCCATTTAACGCAACGATGAAGGTAAATTGCTGCGCCACGTTCATAGCCCTATTCAGCTAAGAGCTTGCCTTCTCCATTGGCAAAGCGAGTTTTCCGAACCATTTTCTTTGTATGAGGCGCGCAAATGGGCAAAAGATTATCTCCTGGCGAACGGAGGCAATGTAGAGACAGTTGACAAGTTTATCAACTTCTTTCTCAGTATGGGCTACATTAGACCTGCACCAGGCAAAAATCCGCGAACGCAGAAGTTCTTGTAAGTGTCACATTGCCCTAGCCCTTACTGTAGTCTCGTTTCAGTTTTGATTCGTCAGCAATCAGTTCGATCATGGAGTCCGGTCCAGCAAGTAAATTTCTTCGCGTTTTGTTTTCCTTATTGCTATGATGTCAGCCGTCCATTCAACCTCAAATTTGGCTAAAATAAAAATAATGCCATATTTCATTCGCGAATATGCTACCCCTTCCCCCTTCGGATTCTCGCCTCGTTTATTAGGTGACAGAAGACTGACCTTGCAGTTGCCGTCTACGATCATCACACGTACCGGAACACTTTCACACTTCCCGCTCTCGGTGAAATTGATCCGCAAGTGAGTTCTTTAATTTGATTTTAATGATTCTCTTGTGATGTCCTGGGTCACTCTCTATACTTATGGCGGACTTCATCATGATAAATTCGGCTGGTTTCCTTTTGTAAGTTAATCTAACCGGACCTTCTCGCCTTCCATGCGAGTCATTCCTCCGCAGGCTACTGGGTGAATTTGTGTGCTGTGCTTTGCAATTCACACAGACGTAATTTCCTGGCCACTCGGAATCATCTTTTATCATTTCTACCCCTGTCCTCCTCCGTTTACCTCGACTCTGTCACCAGCCGAATTTGAGCGAGATGACATCCCCGACGAATTCCTCTAGGCCGCAGATTCGCCTATGCATCTCAATCGAGCGTCAACGAGGACGCAGTTGACTGATTGTGTCTGACCGACTATGTAGTTGTTAAAGAATCGGTCTGAGAGGTAAATTCAAAGCATGAAATGCAATCATCAACAGTGGATCACTTTCAAGTGGCTGATATCTTCTGAGCGCATAGGTCGTGTCGCATATACGTAGACAAACAGTCTTGACAGAGAGCGTCATAGCCTTGCTGGTCTCGCGTCGATTTCACAGGTTTCGCGTGAGTTGAATAAGTAACATACTGCTGGTTGGTTGGGTTCCCGATTTATCTTGTATGTCAGTAGACTTACTAATCCTCGCCATAGCCGAATTCAGCGTTGAGCATACCGCGACAACTGTCATATTGACTGCAACCCTATAAAGACAAGTGCAGTCTTCATTGGCACCCCTTCCAAGTTTTAACCTCGTCGTTCAGAGTTATTATAAAATCATGCTGATCAGATTTTTCAGCTTCATCGCTGTATTAGAGATGGGAGCGTATTTGAGCGTACATATTCCGGAGGCCAGTAGGGGAGAGGAGATGTCCGTTTAGCGTTTCACCAACGCTCGCGTAAGTTACAGGCACAAAGGGAATCCTCTAGTTCTAATGGGTCATGTTCGATTCTTTTCTCCTCTGTTTCTTCGCTCGTCGCTCCATACTTCTGTGTGCGCATGTCCTTTGAGCGCAAATACTTACTAGTAGCTGGTAGATAACCAACAGTAAGGCCAAGTCCCCAGCCCTGCATCCCATCGGGTCGATTTTTAGCTGTGCTTTATTTGCAGAAGTTGCGCCTACTTGTTCTCCTTACGGTATAATTCACAAATTTCGATCCTTCTAATGTGTGATATTTGATTTTTAGCAGCCTATGCTACATTAATTTCAGCTATGGGCATTCGTCGCACTCATGTTTAAAAATGCTTACTTTCCAGTAAACTGAGACCTTCAGAATGCTTATCAGCACTGCAGTGCACGTGGGTGGGTATAGGGTGAAGTTGCTGCTGCGCAAATCTGCCTCGCCATGAACTACTTCACGCGTACATGAATAATCCTGTTCCCACTCTGTGGGGCACTTTGTGCACATTTTCTCCATTTTGGTGAAAATATCGTCGTTGGCTCCGTGCAAGTGGCAGTCCTCATCGCTGTCACACACACGCCAGTTCGACCGTCGTAGTCTGACGATGTCCACTGCATGCTCCACATAAGAATGATGCAGGGACAGTGCCTTGCCCGTGGATTAGTTTTAAGTGATAGTAGACTTGCGCTGCAGCCACAGCACTCTCCTCCCTCATCTGAGCCCGGGGTCACTAGTTAATCAAGAAGACCGGAGTCGGGAGAGGGCACAGGAAGCTAGTGCGGTCGGAACCGCCCAGAGCGTGCCGCCATACCTGGCTCAGATCCAACTGAGTGGGAGCGCCCTAAAGGCCACATTAAGAAGGAGCCATTGCAGCCTGACTCTCAGTCCGTCAGTCAGCCACTCCGCACAAAACATATGGGCTGGCCACGCTGTCCGAGTTATCCCGTCAGTTGGCAACCTTCCAAGCCACGACTTTTAGCGCACCTTTGACAGTTTTAAGCGCGTCAGATTGTTTCTAGTGCGGAAAGTGCTCTGAAACTTCGACCTCAGTCTCTCCCCCAACCCCCAAAATCAGACCACCATCCCAGCCGGTCAGTTGTCTTATGTGGAAGTGAGCGCAGCTGCGGGTGACCTCGTCTGCGCGTACTACGTACATGACCTGGCTCCCAAACACAAACACCAGGATTTCGCACAACAGGGAGTTGAAAGGCCCGCATCTCCCATGTGTAAGTGCCGGAGGTTACGTAAAAAGGAGCCATCTCAGACCACCAATCTGCTATTGGACTGACTGCGAGGTCTGAGTGTAATTGTCAGTTGGCAACCTTCCAACCCACGGCGATTATCGCACAGTGATAGTCTCAGTCTTCGATCACACATGCAATACAGGAGCCATAGGGAGAAGGAGCCGAGGATCATACTTGCCTCTTATACAGTTATGCAGACTAAGTGTCACTTTCGTGGTGTTGCGTGTGATCGTGTGAGGTGCAGAGGCTGATGAGGAGAGATGTAGTGTTGTGGTATAGCTAGTGGTGTTCTACCGCATGTTTTTGTGGAGACGCATCTGACCTAAGATACCCATGCGATGTGTGAATGTGCGTGGGCAGTGCGGAAAGTTGAGTCGGGTGCGGTGGGTGTACAGTAGATTGCCTTACTCAGGAAATCTCATGGTTTTCACAAGAAAGGGCCTCTTGCACGAAATCT
>WEDG01015076.1:0-24738 GCA_017591395.1 Schistocephalus solidus | reverse complement strand
GTGAGCAGGCGCACACGACAGTGCGACCGTCATATTCGGACAATGTCCACCTCATGCTTCACGGGAGGGTGGTTTAGGGACGGTGACTTGCGCGTGGATCATTTTTAAGTGATAATAGCCTTGCGCTGCAGCTACTGCACTCTCTCCTCCTCCCCCACCTGAGCCCGGTGTCATTTAAGGGTCTAGAAGACCGGAGGTCGGAGAAGTCGCAGGTGGCTGGAGTGACCGGAGCCATCCCTCGGCGTGCCACCCCCTACCATTTTCGGCATTTGTTATGGTAGCGCAACCCGAATAACGCCTGCCGTGCGCCGATGTGGCCCCCGTGTTGGTCCAATGCATTTATCACGTGGCCCCTTTAGGGCCAACACACACACATACCGCACGGGCCTATTAGGCCACTTGCGCCTCCATGAAAATCTGAAATAGAATGCCGCTGTCTCTACAAATCTGCCACTATCGTCCTCACCAGCACCCACGTGGCCACACCTAACTCCACACAACACCATTCCACATAGTCGTAGCGAAGCCGGTGTGATGGTACGCTTAGTTGCAGGTCCTCGCCGCGTTGGCTACCTGTGCCGTCTCCGGTCTTATTGACTTGTTCAGGACACCGGGCCCTGGTGGGAGAGGAGTGAGTGTGGTAGATGCGGCCCAAGTGTACTTTATAAAGTAAATCACGCACAAGTTGCTGTCCCTGTGCCCCCTTTCTGTGGAGCATACGATGTACCTCGTAGAAATTGAGGTTCCAATTTTCGTCCCATCTACTTTTCGTGGGTGAATAATCCGATTTTCCGATTGGATCAAACCTCTCTTGATGATATGTTTGTTCTTTTATAACACAAAGCGCACAACCTAGAGGTTTTGGCCTGTAATATTCAGTAGCGTAGGAAATTATTTGGATGGTAAGAAACTTGCGATCTCCCTAAACCTAGTCTGCTTTAATTTCATAGTACAAGCTTTTCTCCATCTCATTTATTTCGTTCAGCAAAAACAAAATGTAATACCACATGCGCGTCCTACCAAGCACTCAGATTTTGATGACTTAGTCCACTTGCCGCATGTGCTAAGCTTTGAATTTTGGATGCATGTGACAAGTACTTAATCCTGTCCGGGAAGATTACTTTTCCCGCGAGTGAGAGTAAAGAGTGGGGTTTCCGGGCAGTATATCGGTACCTGTCAGGTGTACACGTCTCTCCTAGGTTTTCATGGTCTACTCTTTTTTCCTCCCTTTCCATCAGCGGCCTGTCGATCGAACTTTCCGTGCTGACAACATCTCTGGCGGCGTCCAGCAAGGCAAAAGAGGACAAATTGCCTGACGATGTTCGACAGTCGAAAGCCGGCGAGCTTATCACACCCTCAAATGCGTCCTCCACTTCCTCAATGCTTTTCAATGACTCTGGTGCTTCTCGGCCTCTCGTGCCGTCTTCTCGGGAAGTGAGTTTTTTTAACTGGTTTGTATGCTTTTTATCGCTGATCGGAAGTTGTCCGTTCAAGTGTTGGACTGTCTACGTTGAGAGAGAGAGTGTGTGTGTGTGTGTTCGACATGCAGAATACATTGTACCGTTCTGCTACTTTTTGAGTGCCGCTCCTGCGGAATTTGAGGGTACGTGATTACAGCCGTGGCGGTGTAACTCGGGGTCTCGGCCCTCCCAAAGCTTTGGAGTTGGATTTACACTTCTGGCCATTCAGACTTAAACCAATGATTTTTCTATTTCAACTCCTGCATCCGTAGTCAGTGGACCCAAAGTCCCCCCGATACGAGTGTATAGCTAGTCGTCGGGTCCCTAAAACGAGCCATGCGGTAATTGCGCTAGGTCAATATGTGGGCCAGCTCAGGGCACGGTAGGCGTTATTGGAGATGTTCACCATAACAGATGTCACTCATGGAAGTAGTGATGACAGGCCTCGACGCAGTCTCACGCTGCGATGGCCAGTACGCCCCATCTTGCCTCTAGTCTTTTGACTCTGTCGCTGACACTGAGAGTGAGGAGTGAGTGAAGTGGATGCTATGCAATTTTACCTAAACTACTTCACGCGCAAATCACCGTCCCTGTGCTTATCTTGCTATGAGGCCTACAGTGGACATCGTCTGACTCGATGGTCGAACTGTCCAGGACCGCCACTGCGCCCAGAGGGCAGTGGATGAGACGTCGTGCATAATAGACCCCACTCAATCTTCTCTACACATCCTGGCAAGACTTGTGCCGGTGAGGGTGGAGAACATGAGCGTAGGCGCAGCCGTTGATGTAGGCACGTAGAAACCCCGTTCTTGTCTTCTTCAGCGCGCTTATGTGCCCCCCTCCCGACTAGAAAAGGAACCCTCATACCAGAAGAAGCGTTGAGCTAATTTCTAGGGAAATTAAGGTTGGGCTAGGTTTAAGGTTAGGATGAGGTTTCGCGTTTAGCACATGGGAATATAAACCCTGCCTCGCAATTATATTTCTATTAAGAGGAGAGGTGGTTCATATTCCAATATCTTGCCGGAGGAGGAGGAGGAGGAGGACATAAGCGATCCACCGACCTACGTCCAATAGAGCACATCCACTTTCCCACCACATGTGGCTCCAATATTTCTTGCACTGACTGAAGCGTTGAATACATCACCTGAAAAACTCGGGCATGTGCATTCTGATTCGTCATCTGTCGCAGCTCAAATTCTGGGCCTACACCCTCCCCCTCCCCGTCTTGTCCGAGATCAAGTCTTCTCATCTGGATCGTCAGCTTCCATAATAAATATAGCAGTGCCTGTTTGCGCCCTTATCTGCTTGACTCGCAGGCTGATCTTTTTTTTTAATGTTATCTTTCAGTTGGTAATGCGCCTCCCCATTGTTTCACATTGTTCATTAGTTTTGATCGTTCTATTGTTTTTTATCCCATAGACGACTTACCTCGTTTTTTATGGTCTTTCCGCAATTAACTCAGCTTTAGTCCTAAACAGATTGGCATGTCGGGCGCCATAGTCTGCCGAAGAAATAGGGTTGCAGGTAGTAATAACGTATTTAGAAAACCAATTAGCGCACAGACGCGTGTTTTCGATAAAGTCTCGTCAGGCCATTGCAGATACATGGGAACGTCTCATCGCTTTTCACAAACGTTCCTGTCACTGAGCCAGTCGAGTAAATCTGCGAATTCCTATCGACCAATCAGCGGGAAACAGAAATACCAACGAATGTGCTGTAAGATTTGCTAAATGTGCAGTTCCTTTTTGACAACCAGCTACACAGACAAATAGATGGCGTTGCGATAGGCTCGCCTCTTTGACCTCTTTAGCCTATGTCCTCATGGGCAAACTGGAGAAATTTCAGCTAAGTGATCAGATCAATAATCCAAGACACTGCGGCCGCTAAGTTGACGGCACCTTTGCAATCACCACGACAGAAACCGATGAAGGCGCACTCTTAAGTACTGCACATCTCCCGATCAACGGTGGAGGTGGAAAGAGCAGGTTCACTCCATTTCTTAGACGTCATTCTAAGTAGAAGTCCTGACGGTAGCGTCCGAGGGGGCGTTCATCGAAAGAACACCTGATCTGAACAGTATGCGAACTTCGACAGTTTCGTACCCTCCAAAGTGAAACACAATCTAGTCTCTTGCATGACGCAAAGGGCTAGAAAAATTTGTTCGGCAGACAGCATCAAGGAGGAACTTAGAAAGATCTAGAACCTACTTCGCGATAATGGGTACCCTGAACGATTTATTACAAAGCAATTGATCGCAAGATCAGCAAAACCCACCGTGCATACTGTGGAAAAGAACACTCGATTCTTCAAAGTGTCCTTTCAAGGGGATGCAGCAAGAGAACTCCTGATAAGATGCCTTGGCTAATCCGTTTTACGAACCTTTCCAGCAGCGGGGGTTCGGGTATTATTCTTGAGTAACCTTACTTTGCACGGAGAAGGTAAGGAATAGCTGCCAACGCAGACCACCTTCATGTGCATTTACTCAGTTACTTCCTCCTGTGGAGCAGGTTATATTGGTTGCACGAGTCAGCACCTATGCAAAAGAATAATGGAAGCCATTCCCGCATGACTGAGAAAAAGGGAAGATAAGAGCATAAACAGCGCTATTCTTGCGCATATTGTTGATTCCGGACATGGTGTGTACCCCGACGAAGCGTTCTGTGTAATTTATAAGGTTCCACCGAACAACCCCAAGTGACTACGTCAGAGTCTGCTAGCAGTATCAGAAGCTTCTGCCATCAGGTTGGGGAAGCCGGTCTTGTGTGCAAAAGACAACCTCCCGAAAGCTCCGTGCTTAGCATGACCAACGGTCGCTTACCTGCATGCACTTCCCCGTGCCATATCTTTCCTCTCGTTTCCTTGGAACTGCTCTAACTAAACCTCACTAACACACTGGCTCTTATCCCCCCTTTCCTGCTATTCACACAGTTGGATGAAAAGACGAACATTATTGATCGCATGTTTCTAACCTTGGTCCTCGCCAACCGGTCTTCTGAATGCTTTGATGGATATTTTCGCAGCCTTATAACGTATTTATTGTATAACTGCACGAAAATGCCTATTCCTTCTTCTTCTCCTCCTCCTTCTTCCTCCTTTCTTCTTTCTTCTTCTTCTTCTTCTTCTTCTTCTTTTCTTCTTCTTCTTCTTCTTCTTCTTCTTCTTCTTCTTCTTCTTCTTCTTCTTCTTCTTCTTCTTTTTCTTCTTCTTTTCTTCTTCTTCTTCTTCTTCTTCTCCTCCTCCTCCTTCTTCTTCTTCTTCTTCTTCTTCTTCTTCTCCTTCTTCTTCTTCTTCTTCTTCTTCTCCTCCTCCTTCTTCCTCTTTTCTTCTTCTTCTTCTTCTTCTTCTTCTTCTCCTCCTCCTTCTTCCTCTTTTCTTCTTCTTCTTCTTTTCTTCTTCTTCTTCTCCTCCTCCTTCTTCCTCTTTTCTTCTTCTTCTTCTTCTTCTTCTTCTTCTTCTTCTTCTTCTATCTTCTTTCCCTTCTTCTTATTCTCCTTCTTCCTCCTTTCTTCTTCTTCTTCTTCGTTTTCTCATCCTCCTCCTCCTTCTTTCTTCTTCTTCTTCTTCTTCTTCTTCTTCTTCTTCTTCTTCTTCTTCTTTCTTCTTCCTCCTTCTCTTCTTCTTCTTCTTCTTCTACTCCTACTTCCTCCTTTCTTCTTTTTCTTTCTCTTTTTATTCTTCTTCTTCCTCCTTTCTTCTTCTTTTTCTTTCTCTTCTTCTTCTTCTTCTTCTTCTTTGTTTTCTTCCTCCTTCTTCTCTCCTTTCTTCTTCTTCTTCTCCTCCTTCTTCCTCCTTTCTTCTTCCTTTTCTTTCTCTTCTTCTTCTTCTTCTTCTTCTTCTTCTTCTTCTTCTTCTTCTTTGTTTTCTCCTCCTTCTTCCTCCTTTCTTCTTCTTCTTCTTCTTTTTCTTCTGTTTCTTCCTTCGTCTTCTTCCTTCTTCTTATTCTTCTTCTTTCTCTTCTTCTTCTTCTTCTTCTTCTTCTTCTTCTTCTTCTTCTGTTTCTTCCTTCGTCTTCTTCCTCCTTCTTTTTTTTTTCTTCTTCTTTCTCTTCTTCTTCTTCTGTTTCTTCCTTCGTCTTCTTCCTTCTTTACTTTATTTTCTTCTTCTTCTCATCTTCCCTTCTTTCTTCTTCTTCTTCTTCTTCTGTTTCTTCCTTCGTCTTCTTCCTAGTCTTATTATTATTATCATCGTCCTTCTTTCTTCTTCTTCTTCTTCTTCTTCCTTTTTCTTTTTCTTCATTCTCTTTTATTTATTTTTCTTCTTCTTCTCATCTTCCTCCTTCTTTCTTCTTCTTCTTCTTCTTCTTCTTCTTCTTTTCTTCTTCTTCTTCTAGTCTTATTATTATTATTATCATCGTCCTTCTTTTTCTTCTTCTTCTTCTTCTTCTTCCGAATGAAGCCTATCCTTACCTTAGCCCTGGGCTATAGCGCAACGCCAAATTTATGGTGGACGGTTCTGTTTCCCGTGCCTTGCGGAGGCGGGGATCCCTACCAAAATGCGCATTAACCTGGCTTTAGTAAGTCTTCCACTGTGAGGCGCTACCAGAACGCCCTCGCTCATCCCCTACCCAAATCAAAAGACCTATGGCTGTTGAGTCCTCCACGATTTTTATTTTAAAAGCTCTCTGGGCAACATTCGAAAGGCACGTTTTCGGTTACTAGCAAGTGACTTCTTCGTGTTGTTTCCAACTTGGGTCAACCAGGCGTTCTCTTTCGGCGCATAACTCCTGCGCGATGATCGCACCGCAGGTCGCCGACACCGGCCTAGTCCGAAATCAATGTGTCATCTCGAAAGCGATGGGTTGTATGCATGCGTCCGAAGGAGCCAATCAAAATGAAGCCTACCTGCTGCCCCGGCTGTGTTTTTATGAGGGATCCACACAGATGCACTCTCTCTCTCTCTCTCTCTCTCTCTCTCTCTCTCTCTCTCTCTCTCTCTCTTAGTCAGTCCGATTGACAATGCCTCGGTCAAGGCTGAGACGGGACAGCGCCATGTGCCGTCTGGCGCTCTCTCTCTCTCTTTCTGTCTGTCTCTAACACCTTCGGGCTTGTAGCCTTCCCACTTCCCTGCCTTATATTCCTTCCCTTCCTTCGGTGTCTCCTGCTCTAACTTCGTTTCGTTCGCACGGCGTTAACGGCCTACGGCCTAGATGCTGCCTTTGCAGCACCTAAGCTTACTCCGGAAATGAATTCAATACACTGATTTTCGTCCTTTAAGGTGGCGTTACTTCACAGTCCAGCTAAAGCAGATTATTAGGGTCTTCAGTGAAGTGTTTTACTCCACTCGAATGTAGGAATCGGGTGAACACTATCCTATCGAACCCAGTCGGTTGCCGGTGCTGGCGGCATTGGTCGACTAAGAGTAGTATCATACACCAGAAATGAAAATGGTATGAGAAGTCTGCAAGCCTTTTTTGTGACCGTTGTTTTCTGCCAAACATTTTTACCTAGTAGGCTTGCCAAAAGGAACTGGTTTGGCGTCCGTGGGACAGGAGGAGGGCCTGCACGTCGCGGTTGTTCGCTACAGTAGTCTGCGCTGTCACCCAACCCGCGATTTACAAAGCAGTCTGCCTTGTGCAGAGAAATTCTCACAAAAATTCGCTGTGAGGGTTGTGTTTGCGTTCGCATTTGCTGCGTCCCCTGTGGTACTCTGTGCGACAATCTGTGCCATTATGGGCACAGTGTGTGCGTGTGCTTCGTCCTCCTTTAGGCTCTTCGTTGTTCGTCCTCCTATTCGTCACTGCGTTCTTGATCTTGCATTTTCTCGTCCTGCCTGATGCCTGATTATTTCTCATCTTCTTTATTCCCTTCTTCGCCGTTCATCATCTTTCTTCTGCTTCTGCTCTTTCCGCATTATTAGTCGTGTCCGTCTGCCTCTTCCGCCTCCTCCTCCTCCTCCTCCTCCTCCTCCTCCTCCTCCTCCTCCTCCTCCTCCTCCTCCTCCTCCTCCTCCTCCTCCTCCTCCTCCTCCTCCTCCTCCTCCTCCGCCTCCCTCCTCCGCCTCCTCCGCCTCCTCCTACTCCTCCTCTTCCTCCTCCTCCTCCTCCCCTAATCCCTCTTCACTACCACCTCTCACCACCACCGTCCAAGCTTTAATTTCTTTGCTAACTCTTCTTCTTCCTTGTTTCTTTCCACCATTTCTCTTCATGCTGGTTTTTTGCTTACATCCGCATCCTTCCACCTCGAACGAACGAGTTTGACCTCACAGCCTAAGGCGTTGGGCACAACAACAGTCACTAAAGCCTCAGGGTTGATGGGAATTATCACGCATTATGATAAATGATTATTGGGCCACCTTCCCAACGTCCGTTAACTGTTCGCACTGCCTGCCTCTCACTAGGTACTTGTCAATTAGATTCGCTTTTTGGGAGTTAAAGATGGCTTTAGCCACCTAGTTTTCACGATAAAGTGAATAACAGAAAGCTGTGCTTCCTCGGGCGTTGTTTTAGCCAGGCTACTTCGTGAAGCACGAAACGCGAGGGTAGACAGAGTTGTGTGTTTTGTTAACTACCTGAAAATATATGCGTGTGTACGTGTAACTTGCAAAAACTATAGCCGCAGGCCTGCCTTTCCCTGTTTCGAGACCAGGGATTGAATGTTCCCAATCAGTCCCTCGCCCCTGAGCAACTTCGCAACGGCCTAGTCTCATATTTTGATCTCACCATAAAGGGTGGCGCATTGTAGTACCCTTCAGATATGCGGATTAACTGGTTTTAATCCATCCGATAGGCTCAAATTTCCACGTGCACCTTTGTTTATAGACGTAGTAAACCTAGTATGACCATCATATTTGCGTCTTCATACTCTGCATCCGTTTTCTATCCACTTTGGTGTATTTCTACCTGAACGGGTTGTCGAGTGATGAAGGTGATTACACTCGAAAAATGTTCATACAAACGTCTTACTGCATGCCACCTCCAATTTCCTTTATGAATTCACATGCATGCACTGGTGGATGCAAGTATATCGGGCAGCCAGGCTGGTTGAGCACTTGCCCAAATAGCTTTTAGGATCATGTAGTAAAATTTTTGTCTGCCCAAAACGAATAACTTGGACCCTGCCCAGTTTGCTGATGGGAGCAAACAGGCGAGTTCCCAGAAAGTTACAGAGAAGTATATGCGATCGCTGGAGCAAGAATTTTATTGGCCCGACGTTTCGGCTACTTACTCGAATCCTTCAACGGAGACAGTCGCAGAAAACGTTAATAGAGGCACAAGCAGCGCAATGTTTATAGGACGCAGTTTCCAAGCCAACACCAGCCTGTACTGATGATTGCTTGTCGATCCATATACGAGTCGTTAATTGTCATGCAGACTTTGGAGTCATCCTACATACGGAGGAGAACACTGTCTTGTACAACCAACTATATTACAGTAGGTGTCCTAACTCATGAAATCGGATGGATTTAATGAATTACAGCACGTTTTGCAAAATCAGCGCAAACTGCGTCCACCAAAATTTTACACCAATAAAGAACCGGTTGTTAGGAAATATATGGCTTTTTGTGGTTTACAAATGAACATTACCTTGCATAGAAATGCAAATTTTTTAGAATAGGTACGGATTACGAAAATGTGAAAAATTTACCTAGTTAAGTAAACTGAAGTATAGGAGGCCTGACCATGCAATTAAACGAAAGAATGAAGCAGAAAAAGCCAAATTACTTTTGAAACTAGTTTTTTTGAGTTTTGTACATACATATTCCTTTAGATTAAGCCAAACGTAAAGTATGGCCGTCATCAAGCAGCCTAACATGAAAGTGTATAGTCCAGCATCGTTTCACACGAAGTGGTAGTTTTTCTTCCGTTTGTACATTGTCATAGATGATTTTGACCAAGGCAAGCAGATTTCGCTTCATTGCGCCGATAGGGACGTCACATGAATATAACATTTCATAAGCTTACATGTTCACAGGTCGATCAATGACTAATAAATTAAAATAGAATCCTCAGGTGTAATCGTAAGCATACCATTCTTTGTATATACACGTGACTATTCTATTGTTAAATTTCTCTATAAATATTTCGGGTTTTATATTACGATCAGTTGCAGATAGTCTTTGAAAACGAGGTGAATTATTTACGATTTTCAGTGTCTTCAGTCGACTGCCCATAAATGTACATTCCGTTCGATGTGTTTGGTAAAACCCTCAAAATAACATATTTCTTAAAAGCATTTACCGAAGCAGTGACTTTTTGGGCATTCTTTCTAATGCAGACGACCGTCTGGGTCATATTTGTAGACTCACACAAACATGAAAACTCGCTGCCATTAAAAATCAACGTCCACAACAAAAGCTGGGAAAATATATGGCTATAATTAGTTAAAAAATTTCCTATAATAAGTTAACCTTTTTAAAAAGTGCTTTAATAAGATGTTTCACTGTCGAATTCCTGCGTAATTAACGTTTTTTCAAAGGGAAGTCAAGAAAAAACCGGGAGCGTTTGACCAAATTTTTGACTTCACTTAAAATTAGGGATACAATTTCTGTTGAAAATTAAAGAACTCTCTTTTCTCTTTCTATTGGAGCGTTTTTCGATATCTTTGCTTACTTCTCAGTCTAGTTCTAAACTTTCGAACACACAAGAGAGTGACCGAATATATACTAAGATTTTGCGATAAAATGTGAATGTTTCTGCCCCTTCCGTTTCAAGTGTCCTTTTTTATTTATTGTCAACTGCAGACCAAAATTGTCTTTTCAGGCTTCGCGTACGCCGTGACTGCGAAAATTTGCGGTGTTTCATTGCGTCTCGTATATATGCGCGATTAAGGTCTAACTATCGGTGTGGTAAAACAAAGTACATTCACAAAAGTTGATTACAGTGTTTTTTTGGTACAAAACGTCATAACTTTGCAAAACTGGATTTTTTAAACTAAATATGTCATCATATTTTCGAAAAAATGTAAGCTCTCAAATTTGCGTTCGTCTGATTCTCGTGAAAACAAAACAAACTTTTCGTTCTCCGAAGGGTATATATTCCAAATTTTTCCGGCTTATATTAATGTACATTTATAGTACTGTGCATAAAAGCAAAGTTTTTTGACCTGTAGCTTTTAATAACATAGGAAAATACCTGGATAGCAAGAAACGTCGGATTTGGCCTCATTCAGCCCAGTTTTCCTATGAATAAACTTATCTGAAGTGATCCCTTATTATTAAACAGCTTTTTGTTCATCAATTTAATATAACAAACCGAATTTACACCTTAAATGCCTGCCCTGCTACTACCTCAAAGTCTGATATAGACATTTCGTGAGTTAGGCAATCTACTGTACCTAACAAAGTTAACCTTTGTCCTGGTTACCCCTAATCTTCTTCCTTATTCCTTTAATGTTTTTAAAGTTATTTTCATCGACTGGATTGTGCAGTCTGCACCTCGTCGTCATTCATGTCACATGAGACAAATGGAAGTCGTTGGGCCGACATGTTCGCGCTTTTTGCTGGATTATGAGCCGGAGATCCGCGACTCATGGATCTCACGCGGTTATCGAGAATTTCGGTATTTTTGGACTTCAGACTGCGAGTTTTCCCTTCGCACTGCTGGCGTGCGTGTTTGGCCATCTGCGTCCGGAATAACCTTTGTGTCTATCCAGCCAAGTTGTTGTGTCCGCCGCAACTGCCCCAGATGCGCTAAAGTGCTCCCGACCTTGTTTGCCGTGGCAGAACATATTTCGGTCTCGTCGCTTAGCGTCTGGGAGGGCGTAAAGGTGGTGGACGCACCCCCTGACATTCTTGACGCAATTGGGCACTTGCCGAAATTTTGGGCCAGTGTGGTGTAGTCACCCGTCTCTTTATATGCACCGGTCGCCGAAGTTAGGTGGATATCCATTCACCGTGAGCACTCGTCGAAGCAATTCGGTCTTCAGATTTACAAAGGTGAGAGTTCCGGGAAGAAAATCTGAGAACTTAAAGTTGCTCGCCGGAACAGGTTCTCGTTCTTGCCGACGTTTCGAAGAGCCTCGTCGGCCCTCCATTCTCAGAGCATTTACTGCCAAACATCGATCGGAATTTTGAATGACTGGCCGAATTAGTCAACTTTGGAGTGATCGATTTTTATCCTCTTTCGCTCTCTCGGTCTTCGTTTCGAATGTTTGTATGGCTTAAAGACCGCTGACATTGCGCATCGTCACCTGGGTGAAGGGTGTTTTTAAGCCTGTCACCTCTTTCCATTGGTTCGTCGCGGGCCTGCCTTAGCTCACGTTTCATAAGTTCAGTACGCCTATCTTGTCCTGGTCGTTATGCCGGACCTTTTAGGCAACGGGAAGTCCTAGATGTCCGTTGATAGAGTTTACATCTGAATACCATGCCCCAAGCGTCAGTCTTGACGCTTTTGACGTGCCTCGGCCCAAGATGGTTGCTCCGTGAATGTCCCAACTATGACCATATGTCTCAGCACGCAACTCGTTTAAGTGGCTGATTGGGCAGTTTCTGGTGAACGTGTTTGCCTCTTTCCTGAACCGCGTAGAATTCTAGGGTGAGAGCGAAACGTTAGGCCAATATCCAGTGACCGGGTCTCCCCCTTTCTGCGTGCTCGAGGCACGGCGTTGGTTGCTGCTCCGCGCCTTCTAATTGGTTCCTCTAGCAGCACCCACCTGTGCGTGTGTGTGTGTGTGCGCGTGTCATGCGACCTTCGTCGCCTGAGTCTGCTCACATGCACAACTAGGCATGTGATCAGACCGACGCCTTTCTCATCCGCTGACGGCGCATCTTCACTCACTTACTGGCCTTTAGCGACTATGGCATTAGTTGAGCCGACCCACCAGCACGGCCTTCTATGTGCTCCACTCGCATTCCCGCTAATCGGGTCACACTAACGATGGCATCGGTGCCGCGCCGATTGATTGGCGAAGCTTGGTGCATATGTGCAGGTGTGTACACGTGTACGTTAGTCCGATAATCCTAGGATGCGCCAGCTAGTTCTGTCTTTCTTTTTTTCACTCAAATTGAGAACCGGATCAGCAGTCCATCACCACTATCGTCACCATCGCCGCCACCCCCTTGCACTGCGATGTTTTTGGTAACTGCGTTGAATCTGTTCGTTTGTTTGATCCCTCTTGTTAGAAATAAATATTTCAATTTTTTAGGCTGCCCTGTTTGAAGGGTTTTTGTCTGATTAGCCGTTTGTTGTACGTTTTTATAACACGAACTGATTGGCAGGGAACCCGCATAACCCGATAAACGCTGCAAACACCACCTGAGGAGGTCAGATTTGCCAATTTTGCTGAAATTACAAGGATACTTTTTTTTCTGTGGAAGAGACGACACGTCTTTGTAGCAAGTTTTCGTCTGCACACCATCGGCCAGCCATTCCTTTGACACGAGGGTGATTGCCTGCTCAGCAGACCCAAAGTTGTCTGCTGAAAATGGGTTCGAATAAAGTCGTTGGCCTAGTAATCACATCTACTTCTTCTTCTCAGACTCAAAGTTGCATATCTGCCGCAAACTGGCCGTATATCACAGCTGTGGCGGCGCGAGAACGCCTCGATACATCCACCACTCAGCGAGAGTGGGTCGTAAGGTCTTTCAAAATCTTGCTGTAGTGTGTTACCTGGAGTTCGCATTACATGAGGTATTTTGAAGGGACGTATAAAAATACCCCAAACGCAATGGTTGTGGTCGTTTGCGAGCCTAAGGACACAAAATGCCGAAGGGGGGCGGGTGGGGTGGGCAGACGAGAAAAGTGGCTTACATTTGAAGTCCTTTCGTTACCTGACAGTGCTGTCCGACAGTTCGACCGTCGATTTTGACGAGGTCCACCGTATGCTCCACACCAGGTGGTGCAGGGACGGTGACTTGCGCGTGAATTAGTTTTAAGTGATAGTAGCCTTGCGCTACAGCTACCGCACTCTCTCCTCCTCCCCCAACTGAGCCCGGTGTCAAGACGGAGTCAAGAAGACCGGAGATGGGAGAGGGCGCAGGTGGCTGGCGCGGCCGGAGCCGCCCCTGGGCGTGCCACACACACGAGAGTTTCACCGTCGCAGTCCGATGATGTCCACCACCATGTCCACACCGTGGTGGTGCAGGCACGGTAACTTGCGCGTGGATTAGTTTTAAGTTATAGTTGTCTTGTGCTGCAGCTATCACACTATCTCCTCCTTTTTCCGTATAAATACCCTCCAGTTTAAAGGATTGTCTCAGAGAGAGCGAGAGTTTGTTGTTCTTGGTGGCGCATAGCATTATTGCAAGTGACTTCACTCATAGTTACAGTTTGGCTTCTGTTTGAGCACCTTTCTCCCGTCATCTTTGGGAATTACCTTCGCCAAAAACCAGCGATCACAGAAAACCGTTTTAACATATTCACCAATTCTCGAATATTTATGCTTGGAAGTGTTTAATCTTCTTTTTTGTTTACAGACCCACCTTGGGCTGTCAAACTATTATAGAGCGCAGTTTGCGTGAATCTACAATAAACGCCTCTAATTAGCAACACGCGTGAGCCTGACGCTGTTTATGCTACTAATGTCGCTGTTCTCATAATCTTTTCGATAGTCTCCTACTCGTGCAACCAATATAGCCTGGTTCTTAGGAGTTAATGGAGGAGTAAATTCGCATTGCTGTGGTCTGAGATGGCAGCCTATTCTCACCTTCTCCGTCTGAAATAGGGTTGGTTCTTGAGACAGCTCGGACAAGGCGTTTACTCACGAGTTTACCTGCCGCGTTCCCTTCAGGGGGACTTTGGATGAACAGAGTTTTGCTCGTCTCTCGAAAACTACACTGATTACAGAAAACAAAAACTCTCTTCCTCAAAGCCCTCTTTCCACGGCGAGTAAACTCTTCGGAATGCGCCGTAATCAAGCTGTCTCAAGAATTTTCCCAGCCGTAAGGGTTCTGGGGTTACTCTCGACAGACCTTGTTTTACGCGGAGAAAGTAAACACAGGTTTGCATGTCAGGCAACCTCAATGTGTACATTTTACTTCATTACTTTCTCCCCTGGAGCAGGTGATATTGGTCGCACGAGTTCACACCTAACGAAAGAATACGGGAAATCCCACGGAATGGCTGGAAAGAACCAACATCGCCATTATCGAACGTGTTTTTGATTCCATCAAAGTTTTTCATGCGATTTATGAGATTCCCCCAAATTGCCTTAAATATCCCTACTCACTAAGAAACTAATCCAAAATCATTGGCTAAAACTCCCAATGAATATTGAACAAACTTTAGTTAAAAACAAAATGCGTAAACTTCGCCATATCGACCGACGATTTCGACCATTTTCACCGCGTTTCTCACGGCAGGCCGGAAGCACGTGCGGAGACATGCGCGTGGATTATATTCTAGTGATAGTAGACTTGCTGCGCATCTGCCACACTCACTCCTGCCCTTCCACCTGAGCCCGGTGTCCGGACATAGTTAAAAAGACCGGAGGCGGAGAAGACGCAGGTGGCTGGCGCGGCCGGAGCCGCCCCTGGTAGTGCCACGAAACTTCCTGATTCACAACAAACACTTGAGGAAAAAGATGATAGTGCGCAATCGCAAGGATCCCACCTCTCACGGCGTGGGCCTGCGTGCCATCATGTAGAAGCATACAAAAACCTGTCCGTGCAAAACAGCTAAGCAAAACAACACCGGAAAAAAATCTTGTTGGATAATTTTTGGGGTAATTATCCTCAGGAACTAGTACAATATGCAGTATCAAAATTAATCAACTGCTTCATTAATAATTAATTTTGATTTTACGGATAGGAATTTTTCCCGAAATAAAAAGTTTGCGTAAGGTCACATGTCGAGAGAGAGACTGGTTAGTGAGTCCAACATTGGGAAAATAATTAGAAAAATGGAATAACAAGCATTTCTCACAGTATCCAGTAGTAGTAATAGTAATATTAGTAGTAGTTGTAGTAGTAGTAGAGGTACATTAATAGTGCTTACGAAGACTATCGAGACTGACATTGTTAATCTGCCTCTTATACTACTACTACTCCTCCTACTACTACCTTTACTACCAGATATCTTATCGAGCTCGTTATCCGCCGAAGAAGCCGAAAAAGAAGGAACGAGTTCATCGACCGGACCAACAGGGTCGCGATTTCGAGCCTCGGGCACCGCAGCGCCTGGGGGTTGTGTGTATGGCTGGTTGATGACGGCTTATAAGCCAGAAGTGGTCGTTCCAGTCTCCCTCGTCTTTGTCAGTCATGGTATTCTGACGAAATCCTTTGAGAAAATAGAAAACCCGAATGCGTAAATTTTTCGAGACTGGTCCCCAGCTCGTCGTCAGACTACGAGCAGTGTGCAGGAACAATTAAGTAATCAACCGTGCTTAACAAAGGATTCTACGGTTGGGCGAAATCTAAACCAATACGCTTTGAGTGCATTTTGTCATCCCGTCGTGATTGGTTCTGCGCATTTCGAGTTTTTTTCCTTTATGATTTTTGTATGTGGCATCCAAATCGATATGCCGTTTGATGCATGCCTCATCTGAGTGCATTGCTTCCAGGAATTCACGGCCTTTTCTGGTTTGACAGGTGCCAACAATCCGTGTTTTTCTCCATGCAAATATATGCCCGGTTTCCATTGTTGCATAGCAGCCATTCGGGATAAATGGTCTCGTCTTCTAGCCGCTAACTGTATGCCCGTGAAGCGGGTTGAGACAAGATATCCCAGCTTTGCCCACAATAAACGGCATCCGCAACTGGAACATGGGTTGTGAATAGACCTTTTTATCCGGGTAGCTAACCCTGTCCCTAGGGCTGCTAACTCTGAGCGTAAAATAGATGTAGAGGTGGCGTGCTACTTGTATCTGGTGTTTTCTTAGTTTTCTTTCGACAAGCTCTGATACATTTTTCACGTATGGGAAGGTTTTCCAGGTCATTTTGTTTGGTGTCACGAATGGCCGTGTCGTTCGAAACGTACCTTTCTGTTTGATTTCTTGTCGCTTTAGACATTGATAATGTACGGAGTCACGTGGGTATCCATTTTTCGGAGAACAAGTTAAAGAGGTGAATTTCATTTCTGCTCGATAACTTTCTTCATCAGAGCACTGTGTTTTGGCTCGATTTAGGAGACTAGACAGAACTCCTTTTGAAAGACATGATGATTACTCTTTAAGTGTAGCATGACCTCAGAATATGTTTCTTTGCAGTAAACTGATGTGTAGGTGTGATCCATTAGGACATCCAGAAATGGGAGTTTTTATCAGCCTCTGTTTCGAACGTGAATTCAATTCCTGGAAATATGGGGTTTAGATTTTATTGGAGCAGGTCTAAGGGGTGGTTTTTCTTGATGATGACAAATGTATCATCTCCGTATCGCAACCACAGTTTTTGGTTTAACATTCGAGAGCTATCGATTCTAATTTCTGTATTGTGGCTTCGGCCAGGAAGCTGGACATGGGTGACCCCATAGGGACCCCCTTTATTAAGTTGTTGATAGTATTGGCCGGAGAAGGAAAATTTGGTTTTATACAAAGGTATCATTATCAGTATATTTGAGAGTATAGTTGAGTTACCTTTGAATTTCCTATTTGTACATGCGATTTGTGGTATCAAAAATATAGTATCTCGGGGTGTTGACGAGGTCAATGTATATGAGCCAACTGGGTGGAACATAGTTGAAAAAGAACAGACAGTGAAAAATTTCTCAGTGATATTTAGGAGAAAAAAAAATTGTCGCTCTGGGGAATGTGTCAACGGGGGACATCGCGGTTTAACATTAGGGAGTGCTATCGATTCCAAATTCTGCATTACGGCTTCGGCTGAGGGCTGGATATGGGTGCCCCCATAGAGGCCTTCGAGTTGTTGATAACATTCACCGGAGAAAGGACTTAAAGTCTATACAAAGATATAGTTGTTGGAGTAAAAGCATCGGCAGGTACATCAGTGACGTAAACCTCGGAGTTGTTCTTCGGTGCATGATTTTGCTAAATCAAAGGGAGGCTTGAGGGTGAAGAGCAGAAACCACACCGTATAAAACCATTACTGTCAGGTGTAACTTTGACTCCTTTTACTTTGTATAGAAAACTTTTTGAATCGTCAATGAAGTACCGGAGTTCTTTGTGCTGACATATTAGTCAACGCAAATAATACCTTCAGATGCAATAAGCCGACTGGCTTATTAATCATCTATCTCAGCCTTCGGCTTAATCACACTTTCGTCGCCGTTGGCCCTGTAACCACCAACTGACGTCCGCGCCGGGCTGAGACAGATCTGCCCGCTCTGCATGCAAATGTCCAACCTTAATCCACACCGCGCTAACGTAACCGCCCAACGAACCCCTGTTCCGCTACGCCATGGTGCTGCCACCGTTACCGTACGCGCCTCAGTCGTCCCCAAAGCCTGATACATCTTTAACGCATATCCCGCCGCACGTCATTCTGCTATCTAACGCCTATAAATAATCTCGATCTCGATTCCGTCGCCTGCGCACCCATTTAACGAAGCCCACGGGCATCCATTTTGGAGAACAAGTTGGCTGACGGGCATTCTACCTGCCCGACAACCTCTCCTCAACGCTATTGCCGTGTTTTGGCTCGATTTAGAGATCAGACATAAATCCTTTGTGAGATAGGTTGATTACTCCTCAAAAGCGTAGAATGATCCCCAGAATATGTTTCCTTTGCGGTTAACCGAGGTGCGAAACGATCCACTCCAGTTTCCGACGTAACGAGGACATCCAGAAATGGAGCTGTCCATCCAGCCCCGTTTCAGAACACGAATCCAATTCCGTAAAATGCAGAGTTCAGCTTGCTGTGGAGGAGTTCTTAGTGATTTCTCCTTGACGACGGCAACCGCGCCATCCACGTAGCGCAGTCATATAGCTGGTTTAACTGTAGGCAGAGCCATCGATCCACCTGTTACCATGGGAGCCACAATAACCGGATATGTGGATCGTATAGGAGCCCCTTTGTTGTTGATAACATTCACCGAAGGAAAGTTAATTTAGACAAAGATATATAGTTGTTGCAGTAAAGCGTCAGCAGGAAAATCAGTGATAGTTATTCGCAGTGCAGTGATTTTAGTGTAACTTGACTCCTTTTACTTTCAGAGAAGTGGCAGTAAGGTTTGTAGAGCTTCGTTCTAGGAGTGGGGCAGAGGATTAGAGATGGCGGGGATACATGCAGTTAAGCGGCTGTTGGCTGCTTACAAGTGGAGCTTTGTATTGAGGTTCTTTAGTGTAATAAGACTGGTTTCTTTAACTTCTATTGTAGTCGCTTTGCTGGGTAGTAGACGTTGATCTAGTGGTTTGGGTAGCTTTGTGGACTTTATAAATTACACGGAAAGCTTTGCTAGTCTTAATTTGCGTCTGGTAAGCCAATAAGATGTGCGGATGGCGCTTTTATGTTTGATTTCTTTGTTTCATAGCCATGCTGATTCTTTTATTCTTTGGATAAGCGCCGACTCGTGCAAATCAATATAACCTGTCTACAGGGAGCAAGTAAATGAGAAATGCACATGGAGGTCTGGAGTCGGCAACCTATCCTTGCTCTTTCGCCTCCTTTAGTTTGTGGATAAGAAAAACTCTTGAATCGTCACCGCAGCACCGGAGTTCCCTGTAAGGATATAGTAGGCAGAAACAGACAAGGTCCTTACATTTCTAGATGGGTGCACTGGATTAAGGAGACCATCGGTCGCAGTTGGGTACCAGTTTTTGAATTTTGGAAGACCATATGCAATGGTGGTTCTTCCTGTTTCAAAGATTTGAAGCAAGAACCTTCTGAGATAAATTTCTTTCCGGTTTTCAATGATTTTTTCAATGCATGCTCTTTTTGTGCCTTTTGCTGATTCGCATCACGCGCTCCGCATGCCGAACCCGTCCTCGCCATTGCCAATTCCGTGTAGTCTTCCCTGTCAGATGCAGGCAACTCCAATGTTAGCGCGCAGATTTACGTCCTTCCTCGCTTCGGGCGCATTTTAGCGCTTTATTCCCGCAGCGCAATTCCTGGAGCCAATCTCGTCTCCTTCAAGACATGCACGTTACAACTCCGAACCGCCAGTTCTTCGAATTGGCAATAACCAGAGAGAAAGAAATGACCCGGCGAGCCTCCTATCCATTAAAAAATGGCATCGTATTTTGCCCAAAACATTGCTTAGGAAAAAACACCCTCACATACCGTGCCCGACCGTCGCAGTCCGACAACGTCCGCCGCTTAAACCGGCGCGGGAGCAGGGATTGTGACTTGTGCGTGATTTAGTTTAAAGTGATAGTAGACTTGCGCTGCATCTACCGCATTCTCCTCCTCCCCACCTGAACCCGGTGCTGGTGATAGAGCCGCCTGCTAGAAGACCGGAGGCGGAGAGGACGCAGTACGGCGAAGCTAACCCCTGTCCTGTAGCCGCCCTAAGATGCCACCACACCCCGTTCGGCATTTGTTATGGAAGCGCAAACCCGAATAACGCCCGCCGCCCCAACGGCCCCGCAGCCAGGAAAATTCATGCGGCTATCAGGCCGCACAAGAAAAGTACTGCTTTGTGCATGGGAGGAGAAAAATCGTGAAAGTGATAGAGAATTTGTAGACTATAGCTCGATAATTTCAGTGGCGGTGGATAATGGTGGCAGATGACAAATGATCAGGATGCGCCATTGTTATAGATCATTGAACTGTAACATTGATATCTGATCTAAATTAGCTAAGTGATGGCTGGATGATTTGTTTCGAGCGCATAATTACTTTGCATTTCATTCTAATTCAGTTCCCCAAATTATTTCTTCACCGTTTGCCGTTAATGTAATGTTAAGAAACGCTGGTAGCCGGTTATTGTTCCTATGTAGTGGTTAAGGGGTATATTTGGTTAGCATATGATTGTAATCCTCTTGTTAGCTATGACTTATCGGTACTCGAGTATACTCACAAAGGAACTCTCTTTTAAACTATGTAATTTAATGGTTTCTTGTTTACGCTTTAGAGATTCTCATAGTAATAATTATTTTTAAATACAGAGGTTTTGAAAAACTCAACTTGACCAAATAAAATGATAGCAATGCAAACAGAAGATACTGTTCTATGATACTCGATAGCCGACAGCCGTAGTCGTTGACGTTAGTACAGCTTGTACAAATTCTAAGGACAGGGGTTGGCTAACTGGGAATTCATTCCTAATTCTGCCTACACGAATGTGCAGTTTCCGTGGTTAGAAGATTTAATTGATTTCATCCCATGGCCACACTCGGAAACAGGTCATACATTTGCGTGAGAAAAACACGGATTGTTTGTTCTGCTCAACCAGAAAAGGCTGCGACTCCTGAGGCAATGCGCTCAGATAAGGCAGGTATCAATCGGTGTAATAATTTGGAGTTAACATACAAAAATCGTGAGGGAAATATTTGAACGCGCAGAACTAATTCATCATGACCAATCGTTCCAACTCTAAACCAACGATCCACCTATCCTCAACCCTGCCACCTGAATCAATCACGGTCCGCAACAACTCAACCATTATTTCCAGTAACCCAACCTTCCATCATGTCCCGCCGATTCAATCGCCTCATTACGATATTATACCACGAATATCATCATCATCACCCAACCTATTTTTCCACCCACCAAGTTAGCGTCAAGGCGAATCCAACGGTCCAATCGATTATCACCTGGCTCTCAGTCCTCACAACCCCAGAAGCCAGGCCGGTGATCCAAAACCCCAGGTCGAAAATGGTCATTACGCAGATGATAACCTCCGGCCCACAACCGCCAGCTTTGAACCACGCATCAAAGTCTCAACGGCGTCCTAGTTATGCAATTCACCCGCGAAGGAGCAACAGGCGACATCCTCCGTTTCTCGACGTCATGGTGCAAAGATCATGATGGCCAGCTCCGGCAACCAGCGTCCACATTAAAAGACCAAATGCCGAAATAATCCCTGAACCATGGGAGCAATCATCCTGCCGTCTCACAAACGAAACCGCGTTTTTCACCAACCAGCCCTCCAGACTAGAATAGCGAGTATTCCAATTTAAAAAGAACTTCTGCCTTTATACAAACTATTCCGATCTAACGGATATCCGATGAGCCGTTTAAAAAATCCGTTTCCGAAGTCATCACAGGCGCAACCACAATATCAGAGCTCTAATGGAGAAGTAGTACCGAGGAAATTCGTTTCATTGCCATACATGCAGGGCATTTCGGAAACGATCGGGCCTGATACTATTAGGACTGATTTAGATTGTATCGCTCGCTACAAGTTAGCGTCCTTCTGTGGCAGTACTATCACGTGTTAAAGATCCGTACCCAAAGAGCAACAAACTAATGTGCTATTTACCGCATTCTATGTGCGAATTGTTTTGCGCTTATTTGGCCATACAGGCCGACGACTCAGGACCCGCATAAATGAACACAACTGGCCATCCGCCGACGCGTGATCCTTGTTCTCGTGTTTGCGCACGCCGTTGATTTACGACGACCGCTTAATTGAGGGAACGGTGGTCGCCACGGATAGCAAAACAGGCACGCGAATTGAAGCGACTCCGGCACAAACAGTAATAACAGCCACGTCGATCTGGATGCGCATTAAACAAAGGTCTGCGTGCACGGTCCACTGACTTGCGCCCACACCAAAATCAACATCTGCTTATCTAAAGTTCACAGAAGTGTAACCCTTTGATCTGCATTCCCACTAGACTTGCTATCATAACTTAGCACTCTTTGCTACAAGCCATCGAAACAGATTCACGGCCCCCAAACCCCCATGGCGTCAGCCCTGTCGATGTAAATCTCCGCCCATAAACCCTCCAGCGGATACAATCCAGCTCTATTCTCATTTCGTCTGACGACGGGTTGGTGTAAACCAGCGAAAATTCACTATAAACTCGATTTTCCGACGAAACCTCCTCTCCTCACTCAACATACTACCACAACCATCAGATACTACACATACATAACAAATAACATAACACAATTCACTATCAACATAACGCGACCCGAATACTCCAGTCCGAGTCCAGGGCAACACCGAAACACAAACGTTCCCAAGCCAAGACCTATGAGCCATCACTCATCATCATACATCCAACACATACATACATACAACCCAGTCAGCCTCATTCCAATCAGTGCGAAATCCGATCGTCCGACCAACCCAGCATTCCCCAACGCCGTCAAACCAAAGTCGCGCCCGGCCGAGACCCACGGCTCGCCACCAAGAAACGCCTTCCATCCGCCCAAACGCGACCCCACCAAGCATTCCCTCGTAAACCACCGGCCTTGTCCAAAACCGGCCAACTCATCGCGTATGATGGATTTTTGGTTGAGGGGATTGGGTCTTTAGTTTGCATGACGGTCTTGCGGATTGTCGCCCGGTTTGGGAGCCGCGCCAATCCTAAATTCGCTCACTAATCTAACGAATTGTTCGAATACGCTAGTTATGTAGTTATTACCGGCAGTGCTTCGGTTTTGGCGCCTCTTCCCGATTTATTATCTTGGCTTCGCTTGCATTTTTCAAAACTCCCAGGATATCCGTTGATCGTGAAGAGTTTTCGCAGAAACCGACCCCGCCTTGCGGGCCGGTTCGGTGCAATGGGCTTTGCTCAACGGCAAGTGTGCATCTTCCACGCAGCTGTACTTTTGCTAAGATAACTCAGAATGCGAGAGGTATTCGCCGCCCTCCTGCCAACCAACGTCGTTTTGAAATAGCCACATTTCTGCATAGCAGCACGTCAAGAAATGGCAACTGACAGTCTTTTTCTTCCATCGTGAACTGGATGTCGCGGAAATTGAGTTCAGATTCTCAATCGTGTCCCGGACTGATGATGACAAATGTGTCATCAACATACACCGCACCACACCGTGGTCTATGTAGCCGAATGCCAGCGCCTCCAGTCTCAGCAATCAGCAGCAGACACCGGCGACCTATCGGGTACTACCTTTTGATCCAGGGAGTTCGTACACGAAGTTTCATGGTTGACGAGAAAGATAAAGAATGCCTAGCAGTGTTTCAGTGAGGTCGGAAAGCGCGTGGCCTTATGTAAAGCGTCAGCGTCTCGCCTCGCTTTAAGTGCGCTCTCGAAGCTAAGCTTGCGTAGTACTTCAACTCGCGAGACGCCGTGGGACGGAGCGCAGCGACGACATCGAAAGAAAGCATCACTTTTCAAGCGCAATTTGAATACCCTGCAACTTTTCGCACAATTGTTCAGCTGAGTGGACTGTGGGACCCCGGATTAGAAACTTGAGACGTTGAAACAGCTTCACTTGGATAGGCCAAACGTTGGAGCCTCTTGAGAGACGATCGGCCGTAGGGGAGGTTCCTGGTTTGTATGGGGAGGCATAAAATTCGCGAGTGCCGTGTCCTTTGGTTCATCTTTTGCGTTATTGCTTTTGACCCCGAAGACCTGCCAGGTCTTTGTTAATATTGCTTCCTAGCGCCTTCAGCATGTCATCTTCGCAAGGGATATGTGCTCCAACGCCATAAAGTGCTTCGACTTTGTTGACGTTGTCCTCTCTTCGTTCAAAATAACCGTCGATCGTCCTTTGTCGGCTGGAAGTATGACCATCGGCCTTTAGCGTCCGGAAGTTCGTTCTCTATTTTCGGGAGCATCTTGCGTTTTTGGGGATATCAGTCCGGAAGATGTTCGCCGGTCGTAGCAGATTTCTGCTTAATTTGGTAATTGGGCCTTCACGAATGACAGATCCCGCAGCCAAAGTAAAGTCAGTTGCCAGGCATCCGTGGTATTGAAGCATGCATCGTGGCCCAGGAATTTTCACCCAGTTCTACTGTCACTTGTTTGAAGATAGGTTGTGCACGACATTAGCATAGCAAACGTTTGCATTCTTTTTCGCTCAACGTGGTCAACTTCTGCGTCAATTTGGCGTCACGTGCATCGCGAATGCGTCTGGCACTCGAAACGTATAGTGCAGAGCATTTCTCAGCACGTCTCCAAGAATCGTCGAGCATTTGGTTTGTTCCTCTCGATTGTTGCTATAATTTGCGCAGACGCAGGTGACAATCCTGGATTAAGACCCGAATCACTCCCAGTCCGTGCTGTAAAACCGTTCGTCTGACGTAGCTCGGTGTTGACTGGCGATTTTATATACCAAAGGCATCTCGGCAGGGTGCTGGAGCAGAGCAACGGTGGACCGCGTACCTGAGCCGCAAGTCGGAAGCCTTTGATCTTCACAGGAAAAAGGATTCCCAACGATGTGCGGATTTAAGCGCTAAACACCCGAAACGTATTCCGAATGTTCAAGAATATATGCGAGGGCCTCCAGCTTACTTCGTACAGAAGACGCGTTCGACCAGGGCTAATATTCAACGACAGATTCTGAACTCACGCGAGCCCATTGTCAAGAATAAAAAGACTGCAGCTCGACTGATATATATATCTCGCTATATATATATATATATATATATATA